>WOVY01007624.1:0-34853 GCA_013436015.1 Rhipicephalus annulatus | reverse complement strand
TGTGAGGGTTCGGAGTTGGGTGAAAAATGTAGATACGGTCGCGCAATTTGCGCCGCTTCGTTGCCGCATAATTTAGAGTAACGCGTGGAAACACGCCGTGTTACTGACTCGCTCAGAGTCTGCGTTGACATACTGAACAATTCGCAGAGGATGAAATAAAAGGCGGAAGTGGTGTGTACTGTAGGCTCGAGCAAGCGGGAATAGATGGTTTGTTGAGCGGAAATAAAGGGTGTAACAAAGGAGTAAATGTGGAGAACGGGCTTTCGGAGATCTATTTTCTGACAAAAAAAATAATAATTCATATTCGTGCGTGATATGTACAATTGCGCAAAGGCATGGGATGCTAGAATAAAATGAATAAGCAGACCAACGGTTCGTAGATTATACACGTACGTGCACCCCCGTCTTGGTTGAATAAACACATTCCACCGACCCGTTTGTATAAGGTCCCCTATTCGACAGCGGGGGAAGCTCGCTGGAAAAAGGTGTACAAAACGAGTAACAGTGTGAAACACATGCTTGGGCGTTCGCGAAAATCAGATTATTCATATTTGTCCGGATACGAGCACAGTCCCTCCCCAACCCCAGCCATCCACCAGAGCTAATCTCTATTTTGTCTTATTTTTCTTAACGAGTACGTCTGTATTTGTTTACAACTTATTTTATACACTCGAGCATTCCTGAATGTGCAAACTCGGCCCACGACAACTTCGTTCGTAACATTAATCGTTGAGAAGCTCTCTCGGTTGCGCAAGTGTCTGGCTGAAACTGTTGCAACATATTCCCGGTGGCTTAAGCGGTTTCACAAAAGTATCGCACGTGCCGCTCGCAACAGTTACATACGACGACTTTCGAATTCAATGCTTCTTGTGGAAGCATATCGTGTAGCAATGACGTGTCGAATAATAGGTGTAGACGTCATATTTATCAAAGCAGACAATACCAACGCGAACATCAGAAGTAGCGCAAGGAACAAGATGACTTGTCCACCACTGTGGTGTAGCTACCCTCTTAAGTCAATGTACGGGGCAGGCTTTGCGCCTTCTCCCGTGCACATGCATATGATAAACAGTAAACAGTTGTTAGGCGACAACTTTTTTTTCAATTGAGCGAAATTGCACTAAAGATCTGAAGGATGCCAGTGCATGACAGCATCAATATGAGAGGATGCCGTTCCGTGTGTGATTCTTTAATATGTCAAAGCATCAAGCTTTCCGAGCCTCAGATGGCAGCCAATAAGTATGGGACACTACGAAACCTCCTATTCAGGAATTTTCAATGCTTTTAGTAAGCCACCATCTTCCCCTGAAATTCTAGTCTGTTTGTCGTGTCAGATTACTAATACTAAACTTACAGAACAAATATTCAGACCGTTATCTTGGTAATGAAAATGGCAGACATGCTAAGGCTGGAGAGGGAATCGCATGTTTACCCTCACGTACAACTGTAATGACGTGTGAACTGGTGAGCAGAGACGCGTAAGGACGCGTATGGTCATGTGTTTCTGCCAGCTTGGTGAAATTGCCCGACCTATCTTACTTTCCATTAGAAACGGTCGATTTCAATGGAAGGATGCTCTGACAAGGTGCCATTTTACTTTCTTCGTTTTTATTTCTTACAATATTTTACGACAAAGTAGCTACCGACTATCCACTTTTGCCACGCATCAAACTGGTCAAATGCGTGGCAGATTTCATAAAATTGTTTGTTTGTTTGTTTGTTTGTATCCTCTAATTCATTCATAAAACTGTCCTGAACTTCTTCTTCGTCCAACATTCTTTTAGACACTACGAAGGAAACAAAAGAGAAAAAAACACCAAAGGCGAGAAGCTGCTTTGAACACCTTTGAGAAAAGCGAACGGATGCAGCGCGTTCCGCCAAAAACGAGCATTCGTATAGAAAAAGTACGTCCGTAGAAGCACTAAGTTATACAAGCATTATGTCGAAACGGTACATTCCAGGGAAATGTTATCTTTGCGCCCAAGACCCCAGGGCAGCGGTTGCGGAATACAGATAGCACTCACGCCATCTTTCACTGTTACATACGTTTGTGCGTATTTTCGTTATCGTTATTCGCATGCGAGCTGTCTTTGCTTGGTGCGATTAAAAATAAGAGCGGAAAGCCGCCCGTGGACCGTAAAGGAAATGCTCTAGAGCTGGCCGGCTACGACGAAAGAAGGCGACGTGAACGCACGAGCGTTAAAACTTTTTTACACCGAACCGCTCGACGGCGTATTTTATTGCTCCCCATCATTATCGGTTTGCGCCTGTTTGCGAAAGCGCCTCGCAATCTATTGGAATGCGGGCCTTTTTACGCGTGTTCCCTGGCCTCCCAGAATGCCGAATAAACGTCGTGCTATCCCCTTCTGTTTCTGAGGTCTCCACGTGGCTCCGGGAATGTTTTCGGGCATAGCGGTCTTTTCGAGCGGAGCCCCTTTGCCCAGGTATACGCCCTGCTTGAATGGAAAGCTCTCTGCACTGCTTTAACTTGCAGGCTTTCGGGGCTACAGCCATCAGAAAAGGAAGCCCTCGACACAGTTTTTCAAAGAGACTGCAGGGGCGGTGCAAGCGTACACTTATACTATAGCGCACTACGATTAGGTTGAGTTTGGGAGCTTTCAAATCAAAACTTCGTGAAGAGGGGGGGGTAATAATCATGCAACAGAAGGGCGAGGTGCAGTAGGAAAGCAAATGTACTTGGTTACTTTCTGATGGCTGTGTGGGCATGAATCCTATATGTGAAAAGGATGAAGCGAGCGTTCTGCAATACTCACTCAAACCAACGAATCTCGCCAACTTCATTTCATTTATTCATTTATTTAATTTATTTATTTACCAAAATTCAGTGCTTTTTTTAAACTTGACGACGTATCCAAAATATTTTCGAATGGTTTTTTTTTCATTCGTGAATTAGAGAGGGGAAGTTCGCCGCCTGAGGCCACGGCGGCCACTAATGTAGTGGTTGCTGGGCCAGCCCCAACCACGGTTATAACTGTAGCAGTTGTTGCATGCAGCATTGGCGCAAGCAGCACAGTTTTAAGCAGTAGCATTTAATGCACATAAAGTAACATAGACACAGACTGAGTATTACAGGTCATTTTCCGCTCACATACTGAGTTATCACTCAGTCAAAGGAACGTGTCATTTGCTTCTGCTATATGTACTTGCTTGCCGATCCCTCATGCAGTATCGTTGAGTTACTCCATGTATTGTGATTACAGGCCAAAGGTGAGTGAAAGAAAAATAAGCTGCGTTGCATTCAATTGTTATACTCTTCCAAATGACGTTCATTGACCACCATTTTATTTTCTCAGTTTGAAATACCTGCTGGTTCTGCGCGAAGAGACAAAATGAAGAGTTGCAGTTCAATGAGTTGCAATGAAGTCTAACTGCACATAAATTTCCTAAGCGTCGCGTTTGTTATGGTATGTGCACGCAATAAATTTACTTAAGTCGTATGCTAATTTGCGATTAAGGAAGAACAAAACAACCAAATAGACTAGGTTACGGGGTGCGAGAAATAAAAAAGGTACATTAATAACAGTTTTAAAGCTTCTCTAGTTTTTTTTAAAGCCAAGCTTCTGTGCTTGGGTTATGAAAATCTACAAAAGCACACAGCTGACAAAGCGACTTTCTCAATCGGAATAATCCCTGTTCAATGAAAACTCCCTTCTCGCAACGCGAACGACAACCAAAGAGTCGACGGACCAAAGTGGTCACTGTATCAAGTAGTGTGGTCGAAGCGCTTATTTCGAGAGGAAATATATGAACTCAGAGGTCACACCAACCTTACGTTCGCTAACCTGCCCTCGTGATTACCATTCTACTCATACCTAGCGGTAACCAACAATAAATAAGAAGTGTTTTCCCAATACATTCTTAGCACCGTAAGCTATAAATTTCTTGACTTTTCATTTTGACGCCAATCGTGTTTTTTTTTTCATCTTCTCACAGTTTAAAACGGCCGTCCCTAAAGACCGCTAAGTAACTGGCTGCAGGATTGCGCGGACATTAAACAGACTCGCCGTTCTCGCAGCACTGCCAGCGACGGCGCGGTGTCAATACCTCGTTCTAAATTTTTCCTCCACGTTTTTTTTCTTTCCCCTTTCTTTCCCTCTCTCCCCCTCTTTTTTTTTTGCGAATGAGTGCAGTTCTCTCTCGTTTTCTTCTTGCTATTTTGTCAAACTCTTCTCCTTCGGAGCCGTTGGCGAGCGTGAAATGGCGGCACTCACCTAAGTGGCACTTAGCTCCGGCGCCGGCGCTCATTACTCAAAAGTCCGAGGCAAAGAGCAAGCAAGCTCGAGAGAAAGAGAAAGGGAGAGAAGGGGGGAGAGAGAGAGAACAGATACGGGGGAACGGGTGCGCTGGCAATATGCGCGCGGCTTTCATATTAGATTCTTGCTATCTGCGCGCTAGCCAGCCAGCGCGGAGACGGTGATCTCTCGGGAAGCCCAAGCTTCCCGAGACATCGCTGTCTTCCTTTTACTTCCCTTTTCTCCGTTAAAGGGAGCACCGCAGACTAAAAGGCTCGCGGTAGGGCAGGCGCCTGGGTCAGCGTAGATTGCGGGCACCCCGCGTCACGTCACCGCAATGCACGCCTGGCACATTGGCTTCATATTTACCCGTTTTACTCTATCACAGCATTTTTTTCTCAGTTTTATTTTGTTCATGGATATACTTGAAAGGAACTCCATATGCCTCATCGATAACATCGCGTCTCACTTGTTTTTTTGTGAACACGGCGTGCTGATGAAACCCACATGAAATGACGCTTACTACTATTACATTTGGATCAGAGTAAAGCAATGCATCATGTATATTTCTTGGCTTCTGCACCGAAGAGCGCGAGGAAGAAGTCGAACTTCGCTCAGTCACGCATTAGCACAGACCGCCATAAACTACTGGTAAATTATGAAAAACAAAGGGTGGCGAGGGTAGTGAAGCGTCACGCACTCGCTGATGTAGATGTAGAATCAGCATCCCATGCCAGTTGAGGATTCGGCATAGTGTTCACGGTTCTGTAAAAATGCTTCTTCACAAATATAAAAAAATGAGTGTGTGCCTCTGAATATCTATTTCGCGTATTATACTGCATTTCTATCTACAGCAATATAACTCGCAGCTTTTCTTGTGGTAGATAAGACATAATTCTTTGTATTTTTTTTCCTCTGGAACAATGGGCTAGACGTCTGCATCGACACACACACACACACCAGCATCATCACGTGCAAAATTGATTACAGGCTTTCGGTTATAACCACTTCGTCCCGTTGCACATTATCACGGAAAGCAGGAACTGTTCCTCCGGTTTACCAATCCGTTACTCAACACGCGTCCTTAAAACAACATCTTCAAATGATTTCTTGTTCGCGACGCGAAAAGCGAGTTCCCGTGTAAAATTATGATGTAACCTCCAAGTCTATAACCAGACTCTGCCGCTATCACAGTTTGGGTGGAGAAGTAAACCTTGTGCAAAACCACCAGATACAAATTTAGTTCAATTGACAGCCCAATCATCCCCTCACTGTTCATTGTCGCAAGGACGTGAATTCGGTGAGGTAAAGAGAAGATGAAGGCAGGGAAGTTTTTCAAGAGGATGTTGCTCTCATGATACCCAGCATAGGGGTTGGAGAAAAGGGGGTTCTTGACAGAGAGAGAGAGAAATAACATGGGTGAAAAACAATCACACACAGAAACACACAGACACGCGCACGTACACGCACACACAAATTCGTCGAGTGGTCGGCAACTGACCAGCACCGATCGCCCTTTTCACGTGTACCGTTGCTCTTGACGACCCATTACCTGAAATATTCAGCACTTCCAAGCACCGAGTGTTTCAAGGTATGTGACGCAACCTGCGAATAATCGCGGGGGCACGTCCGAGTCGCACAATCTCTGAAGTCACAATTAAGGCTATAAAACGAGTGCTCCAGCACTGTCCAGCGTTGCAGTCTCTGCAGCTTGCGCAACACGTCCAAACAAACGTACCCTCGAATGCTCTCCCACCGGCAGTTATAGCCCGCCAGGAGAAGCGTTACCTCATCGTTGGCATCAGCATGATGAATGTAAATAGCCTCTTTTTTTTTAACTCCGGCAGCTTACGCGAAGACACCGTCATACGAAATGGCAAATGCTTGTGACCTCCTGTGTCTGTAGACCACAAACATGCAGAGCGCAGTTGGCAAAACACTGCGCGGAAGATATATAAGCCACTAGCTACACACGATGACAGTACGCCGGTGAAACGTTCTCGAAAAAAGCGACTAGATTGCCACGCTCAGCAAAGTGTTTTAGTATGAATTATTTTGTAGTCTTTACGAATGGTAGAGGCACTCAGAAAGCTTCGCTTTTAAAAATTACTTCAAAGCTTTACGTTTCGTCAATTTTAAAACTGTTATTAAACATCCCTAATGCTGTTCGTTCACGGTGGACGCAAGCTAGTACACGTACCGTGAAAACGCCGACATTTTCTGTATCGTAGGTTAAGAAAGTCTTTTGCACCCTGCATCACAAACGTTGCTAGGAAGCTTCATTCAACGAGTATACAATTTATTCAGTCCTGTGCACAGTTCATCAAATATTCCTGCCTAATTTTTTTTGCCGGACAAAAAGATTCATGGCAAATATTCGAAACGCTCTTCCATGGTCAACGTCCAGCCATATATAGCGTACGCGTATCACTTCTTCAATCGTACCAATGAAGATCATTCACGTGTCATGATTACTGCATGTGACGAATGGGAAGCTTCAGAAGTACTTGCAGCACGCTTACTCACGGCATACTTTTGCATCCATTTAAGACGACTCGAAGGTGAGAGCCATCTTCTCCTCCTCCAATACACTTTTCCTATACCGGCTCGAAGACATTCTGCTCCGAACGTGGTTTGCACTGTCTCTACGATGAGAGACATTGCAATCTTCCTGAATCTAACTTGGTCTTGCACTGCTTGGTAGATCAGCGCTCTTTCAACCAAGCGATGATTTAGTGTGATGAAGAAATCATAAAGCTTCCTGAAATCACCTAGGGGGAAGCCTGACGCTAGAATATTCCAGTCACCATGAAAATAAGGGGGAGTACATGGATTTGCTCAGTTTGCGTGCTTGCGGGCTTCCAACGCGCTTGTGGCTTTATTTATAGTGTTTTGGTTTTGTTCGTGCGCCAGTTGGGATTGGTGTGCGTAAAAGGTCAAGATGATGAAGCGTAGCTGCTGAACTTTTGAAGAACCTTGTCTTGCGGTAAAGCGAATTTAAGATCCACGGAGCTGAACGGATGAAAATCATACAAATCCGTGTACTGCCCATCGTGCCCATGCTGGTTGAAGCGCCGTGCGTCGCAGCTTCTATAGACACTAGCACCAGAGTTCCCTCTAGTGGAAACTCTATGACAATATAGGAAACTCTGTGACAATATTTACATGAAGGCATCTCAGAGAACGGCAGAGTGCCGTCACAATGATGTCAAAAATTTTGAAAATATTTAACGTCATCGATCAGTAATATCTGATCACGTGACTTTTGGCATCGCTCGTGTTGACGCCACCTACGACGACAACGGTCCCTTGTCGCCATTGATGGAGCATTGAAGGCCTTCCCAATTAAAAAAATATCAAAAAGCATACTCACTATGAGCAACAGGGGACATTATTCGTAGGAGAGGAAAAAATTCAATGAACAGTGTTCACGCCCTGATAAGCATAAGCCTATGATGAGTAGACTTCACAATTGTTTTTGACTCTCTTTTATGCATAATGCTACTGTTTTGCTTTTTTTACGCTTTGCTCTATTTGTCATGCTGTCCTTATGAGTACATTTGCATGAAGGTACAATGAGGTTATTCTACTAGTTTGAAATGAGCAGACTTCCTTGACCATTCGTCAAAGAACTCTGCTCATTGAAAACTCTTTTGAAGTAGACCCCTCCTATGCTGTATAGCGGAGTGGAGTTTATATAGTATACAGCTCGTTCACCAAAGGCACATGTGTTGGAAAAAGATCGAAGCATCTATAGGCAAAGAAACGGCAACATCTTCAACCCGAAAATGAGAAAACTTTTAAGAGAATGAAGTATGTATCTTGTATATAAATCGTTGCCGGAAAAGTTGCCCAAAAGACTTCAATTTTTATGGTGTGGAATCGTAGCGTCGTGTGGGCGTCAGTCCATCTGAAACCACTGACAGACCCATGTTTTACTCAAAGGTCACGGGGTCGAATCATAGCCGTGGTGACCGCATTTCGATGAAAGAAAACTGCTAGATGCACGCGTACCGTTGATTTAAGAGCGCTTTAACGATCATCCCATGGTCGTCGAAATTTCCAGAAGCCTCCACTACATGTCTGTCACTAAAGTTTTGGGACGTAAAGTTGCACGTTAGACTACAGTTCTAGAACGTAAAGCTACAGTTTTAGTTGCAAAACTGCGGCTTTGAGACATAAAAGCGTCTCGTGCCAACTGTCGTCTCGTGTCAACTTCTTACCTACACCAGCAATTGTTATCTCCGCGCTTAAAGAAAATCAGTCGTAAAATCGAATTCGTGAAGCTTTCCTTTGCTGAGACTTATTTCCCTCTAACCATTCCGGGTAAAAGCACTGCAAAGATTACATTCAAATTCTTTTTGTTCTTTAATCGTGGGTAGTCACAGTAATCTTCCGCCTACATCAACAGAGGGATCAGGCACTTGTGGAAGACTCACAGCCAGAGAAAGAAATGCAATCAAGAATAAGAGTTTTCCATTTTTATCCTAGTCCTAATTTTCTTGTGGTTGGTTGGTGCCATCCTATAGCAACCCAGAGATGAAACTGACACTGCGATCACTGTACTACCATGGGAATTACGGGGAGTACAAGCTTCGGATGGGACGGTGCTAGCTATCGAAATATGTATTTTTTTCTGCGATATTAGTTTCGTTCTTTGCGCAGCGTGGGTAGTGGGGTGTGGTGCAAGGTACCCAAGCAATGCCTTTATTGTTCAAAGAGGCTGAATATCGCTATAGGTCTCTTGGTTTGCTGCGAT
Organism: Rhipicephalus annulatus; assembly: GCA_013436015.1. Taxonomy (NCBI): domain Eukaryota; kingdom Metazoa; phylum Arthropoda; class Arachnida; order Ixodida; family Ixodidae; genus Rhipicephalus; species Rhipicephalus annulatus. Next base: position 25,841 of record WOVY01007624.1, on the reverse strand, counting down.
GTTGCAGCTCTACTGGTTCTATTTGACAGTTTTAGTGAAGCGTCACGCACTCGCTGATGTAGATGTAGAATCAGCATCCCATGCCAGTGGAGGATTCGGCATAGTGTTCACGGTTCTGTAAAAATGCTTCTTCACAAAACTTGTTTGAATCTACTGTGATACGACGGAAAAGTTAAGTAAACACGGTTCACTCCTCTACTTTTCACCAACAAAACTAGAAATACGTTTGGGGCAGCAAACTTGAGCAGAACCACCTGCTGTTATTTACATAAACTATGCGTACTTTGGAGGGTAAAACAAGTGTGTTTAATTTCAAATTTTCACTGTAAAAAAAGCCGCCCGCAAATTTCTATGGGGAAACTCTAGTAAATGCGTCGCAGAGTGGTGGGGGTGCCGCGTGAATGTTGCGTAATTGGATATGGTTCGGGAATTCTCAACTGCTATTTCGTCTTTATTAGATGCGAAGCAGCTCTTTCACTAGCCAGTGCAACGCTGTCCCTATGTGCGTCCGTACGAAAGCGCTGCAACACGCTCCCCTTCCGCAGGTGTTAGAGCGGTGCCAAGTAGGTCACTCCGCAGCAGCGCATTGACGTCACGCTCCCGTCGCAAGGCCAACACCCTCTAGAAAAGTATAGAGGATGTTGGAAGTGCACGTCACTCTCTCCCTCGCCTGTCGCGCGCTCGCCACAGCACCCACAGCTGCCGCCTCGTCCGTTCGCCCGGAACACCTGCCACTACCGCCACCCACTACACTGCCGACTTCCCCTCTACACCAGTACTCCTCGCAGCATCCGCGTTAGCGCTGCTCAACCCGTGACGCCACCTGTGCGCAACACTGCTGCTTCGCATCCCATCAGGGTTCCCTTTGGGAAGATGGTGTAATTTATTCTTATTTATTAAGTGAAGTACAAGCGTTGCCTTCAACGAGTGCTGGGACGCCGATGTTGTGTTGTGCTCTACTACTGGTTGAAGGTACCGTTGCTTCCAGCGCATCTATTCGAGTCAAGTAAAGTGTCAAGTCAAGCGAAAGCCAAGTAAAGACACCCTTGGCTAAGTTCCAGACGCGTGATTCAGTGTCTACATATACGGGGTGGCCAGAGAATAGTTGTGCAGTGCGAGCAGTCGGTTTTTTACTAGCGGAGGCTGCCTGCGTCGGCCTTGCGAGGCGAGAGAAGGAATGGGAGCTACAGTTGGCACGAGACGCGAGCATGCACGCGGCACAAGACGCGAGCATGTGCAGCAGGGGTGTGAACGGCGCTGCCGACGCCGGATTCGCGACCTCCTGCGACTAATAAATGATCCGCTTTTAAAATAGGTCCCTATTTTGTGAGACAAAATCTAGAACAAAATTGCATTGCAGTGCACGTCATTTGTTGAACTACACCAGGTTTCCTTGCCATCTCATGGTCACGCAAACTTTTAGATGCGGAAGCATCTTATACTCGCGCCTTGTAGTGCGCCGTCCGCGCCGTCCGCACCGCCTTAGTTGAGCTAATTCATTACGTCTGATACAATAATCACTCGTTCTCTGCTACTGCAATATTCACGCGTTCGTCAAGTATAAGGTTATTTGTTGCACTTCAAAAGCATACATGTGTCCGAGTTAAAACGGTCAAAGTTTCACATTAAATGCACCAGGAAGGTAAAGTATTGGTACGGAAACCAGTAACACAAACATGAGCTTGTACGGTAAAGTTAGCTATTTAAAACCTACGCGAGCGTCGGTGCACACTGAACCATGCCTGTGTATTCAGGCATGTGTCTAACTCTGTTACCAGCCACTAAACTGTTTTAGCGGGACGGCTCAGTGCTCTCCCATAGTTGAGTACGAAGTACTCAAAATCGTTCAACATATTAGATGCGGAAGCATCTTATACTCGCGCCTTGTAGTGCGCCGTCCGCGCCGTCCGCACCGCTTCTCGAACATTCGCAGCTGACGCGCGCGCATGCGCCGTCGCGCCGTCGCCCACCATCTGTGCCGCGCGCGCGCTTCTTCTTCGAGAACATTCGACAGCTGACAGCGCATGCACCGTCGCGCTGTATATATACTCAAGGTCGGCGCTCGCTCGCTCAGTTGCCGCTCGTCCGTTGGTTCGTCGGAATAAATAAAACACCGCCCTTTCGCATACGTGCCGTACGTGTTCACTCATTTAACACCCCATTTCACAACCACGTTAACCAATTTAGCCATCGACCCAAGTAAGTCGCAATTTAACACCCGTTAACCAATTACATGCTTCCGCATCCTCCTCAGTGTTCCCCCGAGGGAAGCTGCGGGCAATTTTTTTGCAATACGTTGTGCACAGATGTTAAAGAAGTTTTCATCGGAAATAACTTCATATTACCTTGTTTTACATTCGGCAAACAAGCATCTTGAATCTCAAAAACGTAATTCATCCGGAGCACACTCGAATCCTATACAAAAGTGCCTATTGCCCATATTCGAAACACTGTCCCTGTACCTCTCATCATTCCCAAGCCGATACAAGCACCACTGAGCAGTCCTCATAGACACTGGCGCCAGGTTTCCGCCTACAGGTAATACAGCACGAAACTATGGTTGTCGCCTTTTATTTGTCCGATAGACTGATTCGCGTCGGAAGACGTCGTCCAATCGCCAAAGCGAACATATTATCACAGAAGGAAGGCAACCAATGATAACAGGTTTCTCATACGAATGTGAAGAACTGCCAATTCAACCCAAAAAACCTGAGCGTTGGTTCCCTAAAGGGTCATTCAAGTTGTTGGAACAAGAAAGCAAATTGCAGAAGACGTCACGCGGAAATCACGCGTTCCAGATCATTGAAAAATCCGTATACTTTTACAGCACGCAGCCGAACATTAGGAATTTACATGTACATTGCAGAACAGCACAGGCGTAGCGCGGCGGGAATCAATTCTCCGTGCTTCGGTGCTACCTGTCGGCTCCCGCGACGTGGGCACCTTGTCGCGGCAGTCAGGTGGGGAAGAACTGCACCCCGTGCAAGACGAAAGTGGAAAACTGAAAAAATAAAGTTCGAGTGACTGCGCTTTCCCGGTCGACAGAGCCGTCGTGAAAGACTTCCGTCCGGTCCTGCCGGTGCTGGCTTTCGGTTCCGCATCGTTCTACCAGTCTCTTCTCATTCTTCTTTTGCCTATAACAGGGACCACTGCCTGCGGAGCGAAATCGAAAAAAAGCACGCGCACGCGCGCACACCGGCTCCCAAAAGAGTGCGCGTGCCGAGAGGCACAAGCGTGAAATTCCTCAAACCATTCAGTCACGCGGCACCAACGGCGCTGCGCAATCGACGGGCCACTTTAATTAATTTTTCACTTCCGAAAATGGTTCCGCCTTTCGCTCATACCGCGGTGCGTTATACCTATATACTTTCACCTCGCTTCGTGTTACGTTCCTCGCTTTTGTTCTTTTTTTTATTATCCCCCATTGATTTCGAGTTTTTGTATTCTCCTTATCTTTTCATTCTAGAGCTTTTATGTCGTCCTCGGGCCGACGCGCGCACGGAATTCCTTAATTGGAACGTAATCCTAATATCGAACAGATGGCCCGTCTTGAAGCATCTCTCTTTTTTTATTGTCTCTCGTATTTTTCCAGTAATCGTTCATTTCATCGATAACGTAATCCACATCTCAATTAAAGAAGGGGCACACACTCTCCAAACTCTCTATCTCTTTCTTAAAGAGCGTAATGGGATCCGAGAGCATGACGTCATACTTATTCTTCTCCGTTTTTTGTGTTTTATTTATTAACAAGAACTGTCTCAAAAGGACTAGGTTGAATGCTCTGTAATTATCAGTCTTGGAAATGTTGTTATTTGACAACGTACAATTATACACCATAACACTTCGCGCGAACAGCGGGACAACAGCGACAATCTGGAGTTTGATATATGAATGACGAATGCAAAACATCGCGCAGCCTGCGTGCAAAGCTGGTCCATAAATAACACGCTGCGGATGACTGTTGACACGAGTGCAATAAGTTCCATGTTTCGACCAGCCTTGTCAGCTTGCGTTTTCCGGCACAGAATAAATGTAGTTGCTTTAAACACAAAGGCCACTGGATGGACTGCACAACCACCTCTGAACAGAAAGCGACGTCACGTGTATGCGCGCGCATCCCCTATGACGCTTTCCTCCCTCATTTCTTTACCGTAGCTTCAACATGTGTAGGGTAGCAAGAACTATGAGCAACACGATTGATCCTCACGCTTTTATCCCTGCCCAACGCCTTTCCTTTGGAAACGAATCTTTGACCGCCGCCAAGCTTCAAATCTCAAATGCGTCTAACGCATTTATGCTTCGCCCTCCGCATTTACTCGCTCTCTGGATTCCCTGCCGACTGGTTGTGCCCCCGCGATCTCCCACGACAGCGCAGCTCTGGCCGGCTGGGCTCGCCCTACGCCATCTCCTGACGCCGACAAGAGCTCTCGCCGAGTGGTGCCCCGTCCACGGACTCCTGTGACCGTGTCCATCTTTCCTATCTTCTCCTTACTTCTGATGTCGCTCCCCCTGCGCCACGCTCTTTCCCTCACCCTCTCTCTACCTCCATGCATTTTAATCCTATCCTTTTGATCCCTCCTTACCATTACCCATCGTGAGCTGCTGTTGAGGTGTCCTCCCCTTGAGAGACAGTTACGGGGCTCACTTTTCTCTTCTTTTCATTTAAAAATCACTTCCACCACCCACCCACCCCTTCGCATCTAAGGCAACGACACGTTCTTAGTACTTCATGCGACCTCAGGGGCACCTCGGTGTAACGAAAATTATGAAATAAATCTGAGCCCTCATAACCTGTGCTGCAACGGCCCGAGAGGGGTGCAGGCCACGTACATGTTTGAAACGATGGATCAACCAGGGTTCGTCCAGGGCAGTTGTTCCCGCGAAAGTTGTTGCCATCAGTTTCAAGGCAAACGACCCAACGACATTGGCAGCTGCGGAACTTGCCGCTATTCATGCTTCCCTTTCGGTAGTCAATCGTGAACAGCCTCAACGATGGTCACTTTTAAACGATTCCAAGGCAGCTCCACAGCCTTTACTACCAGCCCACTGGCAAGGAGCATACGAACAACTGGTCTTTGAGATTAGGTAACTCACTCATTATCCATTCGATGAAGGACACCATGCGACATTTCGCGGCTTCCATGTCAAAGCAGTGGGATGGACAAAGGACAGGCCGACAATGCTGCTTGATCAACTCTTCAATGAGACAGGCTCGACACAATACCCCTATCGAAGACCGATGCTGCTAGCCAACTTCGAGCGGCAACCCAAGAAATCTGTCTCTCCACTAGGCATACAGCAAGTAGACGGAACAACCAGCAGCACCACAACCCCAACACTCCCCATCTTTGGACACTTACTGGACTCCGCCGAAATGAAGGCTTAGCAGTTAATGGCTGAGAGTGACTTTCGTGAAGTCATTCTCTTTTCATGTCGAAACGGCTGACGACACTCTTTGGTGACAACAGTGGTAGCAAAGAAACAAACATTACAGCCCATCTTCAGCGACAGCCCTCGCTACAATGGGCAGAGACATTCACTCGAGGTCACTCTAGCTCGCATAGGCCACAGACTGATGGCGGCACTGACCAATTCAGTGTGTCGTCCTGAGAGGCCATCGCGGACAAAGGTGACGACGGCAGTGCTCGATTTCTTGGAAACATCAAAGTTGCACCGGTGTTCATAGGCCGGTCACGATATTCTGTGTGCTTTGTAACATTGTGCGTGCAAGCTCCCCGCTCTTTCTTTCTCTCTACCTCTATCTGTAAAACTCCCCCATCCATTCCCCCAGTGAAGGGCAGCATGCCAGTTTTCCTTGTTTGGTTAGCATACCTGCCTTTTCTCTCTCTCCTATTCTTTCCTTCTGCTTTACCCAGGTAACTAATAATATGTAAACAATGTTTTCTCGGTTCATCTTTATTACTTTATGTGATAGCTCGAGGTTCTTTGTTGTTGAATACCTTTCTTTCACAATGTATCACCTAACGTGTAGCGCCACGTCAAGCCTATAGGTGTCGCCTGTAAGTGTCGGTACGAGTCTCTCTGTGTGTCGGAGTAATAGAAAAAGTGCATCGCATCTACCTCGTAAGCATTACCCCGTGACCAGTGTCATTAACTCGGCAGTGCAGTAAAACTACGAACTCCGAACTTGCAGCTCTACTTTTTTTTCCTTCTTCGGTTGAGATACACACCGTACTTGAAAAACATTAAACAGTAAAATCATATCGTCTACACAGATGTGCACAGGCTAAACATGTAAGATTTTTTTTTAATGCGATAGAGTTAAAGAACTCGTTCCGGGAAAATTCCGGTGTCGGCATCGGTGGTGGTGCCGGAGTCTGCCGCTGTGAGTCAAAAGTCTGCGTTATCCCAAGCAAAGATTCGAGATACATTCAAATAAATAAATGACAAAACAAAACCGCCAGGCCTGTGAGAAACGCGCAGCACTGTCACAGCGAAAGTTGAAAGCGCGGCCTTTCAAAGCCTTTCTTTAACACTGCTTGGATATATCTGCTTCAAGCACACTTGCAGGGTACCCACTACGCCACCAATCGTTGTGAAGCAGGCAGCCATTCAATATGCCATCCTTCGTCGTTCTTTGGTAAACGTGGTACCTGCTAAACACTTGCAAGGAACGTTGTGCATTTTTTTTGCGCTGTGGCTGACGACGATGAAGAGTTATACCAGAAGCTTTTGTAATCCCCATATCTTCCACAGTGGGCATGCGCCACAGTTAGTAGGTGAACAAGATCAAGCTTTTGGATTGGGAAAGGGTTTGGAGCATTCGACGACCTACTCCTTGGCAATTGGCATTAGGTGACACCTGGTTGTTCCTTTCCTGTTCCTAAACACTCTCTTAACTCGATTTTTTCCCGACATCTAGCCTACCTAAGAGCCAGTATGCAAAGGAGTTCCAAGCGCCGGCGTGACTCAGTCAATAATAATAAAACAAAACAAATAAAAACTGGCGGGGCTCAGTGGTAGAATACTGGGCAGGTCTGCAGAAGACCCGGGTTGAGCCTTCCACTACGGCGTCTCTCATAATCATATGGTGGTTTGGGGACGTTTAACCCCACATATAAATCAGGGGACCTGGATTCGAATCCTATTGTGTCTTTGATGTTTTTTGTTTGCAAAGATTTTTTTCTTATTTCGTGTGATAGTTGTTACTGACATCGGTGGCGGCAAACAACTACAGCGCATACGTGACCCGTGTTGTATTCGCATAGCACCTTTCGCTGTAAAATATTCAGTTCTAGAGGGAATTGAACGCAAGACGTCTCCGTTTCAAGTAGGTGTTCTCACACAAGTACGCACCCGCCCATGCTCAAAATTCTTTCTATCTTTTCAAAAACAACACTACATGAACGTCATGTAGTACGAGGATTGTCGTTAAAGCGTGTAGTATTGCGTGGCAGATTCGTATAATCGCACCTAACGTCAAAACATGTTAATAGCGCTACGAGTGGCTGATCTAAGAGCCCACCAGCTACAAAAGCGTATGAGCATGATTAATAATCGTTGTCAGCAATGGCATTAACGACGTCTGCAGCTGCGAAAAAAAATTAGGGGACCCTAAAGCTTCGCCTTTAGGAGTTGAACGCAATAGCGACATTCTGGTCGCACACTCTAAGCCAAAATTCAGCAAAGTTGGACTAACTGCAGTCGTGAAACCAACGGATGAACGGTTCGTCCAACAGGGACTAAATGCGTGAAATAGTACGTATGTCAAACACTTAGTGCGAGAAACCCTTTGGAAATTGTTATGCACCTCCTACGTGGCCTTAAGGGAATAGGTGCAGTAGCGTGTGTGCCTTTTGTAGTGAGGTACCGGTTTTCAACCATGCAGCCATTATGATAATCACATATTCTGACGCTCGTTGGCTTTGGACGCTTGACCACGCATTACTGCAACATTACATGTTGCATTACGAAGCATATATACAGGACGCGTGTGTTTGTGAAGCATAAAAGCTACTCTACTGCAATTCTAATCAGAGGAAGTTCTTTTCACAAATTTCACAAGGAGAGCCGTGGCCGTGTGGTAGAACATCCGCTTGCCGCTCAAGCGACCCGGTTTCGATCCCCACTCCGACCCCAACAACCCTGGTTCGGTCCCCGCTCAACTCCAGGATTTTTTTATCATTTATTCATTTTATTTGCATCGTTCTCAATTTTTCGGTCACGCATAAGATGATTTTCCCCCCACAACCAACGACACCAAAATTTTAGCTAAAGGAGCTCTTTAACGCTGTCGCGTTAATAAGCGTGTGGCCTCCTGGATTCGAGGAGGATACATTGCCTATTCACGAAAGGAAGGCTTTTGTTGTGGTGGACACTGCGCAAATGAACGTGCAGTAGCAGTTCCCGGATAGTTGGATATGGCCTATGTTACGCGCGAGGGCTCTTCTGTCCTGGCGGCACAGTTGAAGTTTTCACTAGGAAGCGAGGCTAGCCAATGCACCCGGGGGCCCAGTTACGCTGTCGCGTTAAACACTTGAAAACGAAGCTTCATGTTTTATTACTCTTTGAAAATAATAAAGCGTTAGTAAAAGCGGTTTATAATAACTTATACAAAACTCTGTAAAAGCTTAGCACTGACTATCAGAATTAGTTTAACATTGCTCGCTGACCTAGAAGAGTGACATGCAAGAAATGCGAATCAGCTAGACATCCCTATGTTCGTCTTACTGCCTAACGTTCGAGGCTTTTTTTCTGACCAAGGTAAAAACGACGTATGTATAAGCAAAGATAGACATAGAGAAAGGACTTAAAAACTTAAAAAACAAAAAGAGACACTGGCTTCCAAGAATTTCGACCATTGTACGTAGAAGAGTAGTAGTAGACAATGGAGTGCAGGTTCCAGTGGTCCGTCATCAAAATGACAATCTGACGCTCGTCGTCCAGTTGGAGTTCAAATGCCGAAGGAGAGAGAGAAAGACTCGCTACACGAAAGTAGTCTGTACATATAAGGCAGCGGAATGCCTTTTCTGCCATAACCAGTAACTGCCAACACATTGATCATGGTAGAGGTCAGGACGCGGGACCTCTGCAAGAAACAAACAACCCCCATTATCTCCTAAAACGCAGCCGGAAAATGGCGGGCGTTCTTTCTACCAGCGCCTCATGACGGATGGCGATGCGCTGTCACAATCACCCTCCCTCGTTCCCTACTTGACCCGAAAATGTTCCACCGATTCTCGCAGAGCACTATCACTCGAGCCTTTTCCTCGCTCCATGCTATAGGAGACAAGTGAAAGTTCGTTGGAGCTGAGCGATGCTGATGTACGGAGGGCGGCGTCATCCTTACGATACGCATGCAAGAAAGACCGCAAGCCGGTTCGAGTGAACGAACTACTGCAGACTGAGACGACTATTTATGAACGGAGTAGAGAAACACTTTGTCCGACGTGACTGTTGTGATCTATTGTGGTTTTCGCTTGTGCTTTGTCTGTGTACTACAACAATATTCAACATTTGGAACCGCGCAAACGACAAAAAGACTTTCAGAGATGACTAAGAGATCACCAACAGAGCCATATGGGTACAATCGTTGTAGGCATGACTTCTAGAGACAGGAACAGGAGCGAGAAAAACGGTTACCGGGAGGCTCAAGTTGAGTCGTGGAATGCGTAAAATGGACAACCACCAGTGCGCTAAACACACGCTGGTTGCCATTTTGAGACAACCACGATATGGTGTGCTAAATCAAGGGACAAAGTGGGTAGAGTGAAGTCATCAGCAATCACCATGACGACTACAGTCTCTTCTGTACAGCCTAAATATGCAGCGTCTTGTATCACCATTCATCAGTTTCATCAAGGTGAAAAGAGCACCGCTGTTAAAACGCCATACAAGAATGCATTCTGGGACTTTAGTACGATGTGGAAGACTTTTTTTTGAAGGCTGGCATTTCACGTATAGCCGTAGAAAGGGCGCCGCTCTCACTCCTCAGGCTGATGTGAGCAAAACGTAAGAAATATTTATTACTCGGGTTTAATTTTCTGCCATCAAGACAGTCTGTTGAATGGACACTAAATATAAAAAAATATTTTTGGCATATTAGTGACGTAAGATGCTTGAAAAGTGTGGCGCAAGCTTAAAAACCGAGAACAACTAAAAGAGACAGAAATAGCGCCTTTCAGTCTGGCGTTCTTTCCGCTCCTTCTCGAATTTTAAGCTTGCCTGTTCAAGTAACGACGCACAAACTGGCCCAACATAGCGTACTGTCAAGTAAAATACGATTTCACAATCCCGATAACGCCACTCTTACCGCGAGACCACGCTAGATGAGCGAGCATACGCGCGAAAAGAAAACGCGGTTGGATACGCCACCAAACATGATGAAGTCGTTCATTTTAACAGCGTCTACTGGGTCCTGCTTAGTTTCTAATCAATGAAAAAGAAGTACAATGTCACCTGTATACAGGTGACAATGTACTTCATTTTTATCGATGGGTCTATAACCCCTATAGACCCAACTTATTAAGTTTAAAAAATTTACATCCAGCCAATGTCGCGAAAAAAAAACATTTTGAAACTCGTAACATCACGTGCACAGATTATGGTACGAAATTAAAAAATGAGACTTCAACCTACATTTTATCCTCTAATAATGAGTTTATTATGGGTAAACCTATGGCATTAGAGTTCTCGGAGTATAATTTAGTAATGCAAACGAAGTGATTGTTTCCCTTTAGTATCTTAATGCAATTGGCTCAAAGGTCACCAACACTCTTGAGTATGGTTAACACTGTGCGAAAGAAAAAGCGACAACAGGCGCAAGGAAGTAGCAAGGTGTTACAAAATAAACAGGACAAAGATGTGTAAACAACAAGCAGCCACCATGGGCGCTGGCTTGTTCAGTTGCTGCTATTGCTACGATACAGTCAGACGTCCGGGTCCGATTCTCTCCTTTGCGTTTTGTTGCGCGAGGCACCCGTGGTGGCTTGGTTCCTTTCTCTGCCTTCGTTTTTTTCGCGCACTGTTAACTTTACTCAACCGCAAGAACATCACTCCCTCGCGCGAAAATTATAGCACCTTGTTCCGAAAGACAGAGAACGAGTGATGTAGTGCCCGGGCATGCGACAAAAAGCTTAGCAAGTCAGTTCTAACGCTGAAGTTTCGAGAGTTTTCACGTGGTTTGTGACAGGCTGTGTTTCGACCCTACTTTGTCTTCAACAAAGAAAGACCTACCAGGATGTCCACATTAAGCCGCTAAGATGAAAACCCACTTCGCTTCTTTTTGAGCTTTGCAGAACAAGTGTAAATTTCTCCTTTTTTCTCTCTCTCTATTTCTCTTTTAGGTGAATAATATGTTTAGGACACCTTGAACATAGCTGCGTTATCTGAAATTTCGACCATTATCCTCAGCAAGGAGCGTTGCTCGCCCGGCTCATGGGGCTCCCGCTACGAGTGAACTAAGGGTGGCCCGATTTCATGCTGACATGGGACAACAAATTTGGGGGATCCTTAAGCTTCGCCTTTAGGGCTTGATTGCGATAGCGATATTCTGTTCCTAGTGTGTCAATTTTTTTTAAACTTGCTACGCACCCACTGCGTGTCCTAAATGTTCTACTCATTTATTGTCATGCGTTATATCAATGGCACCTTGTTTTCTTTAACGATAGATTGCACTCTAGAATTGTATTTCTTTACTGTGATTGATGAAATATGCTTGAAAAATAAAGCAACGTCCTTTGGGCTCACGTCTAACACCAGGGGTAAATGGTGCGCTGCTTTTGTGTTTAGTCTCGCCAAGCAGCCACTCACTGTGTTACTAAGACTTGGGGCATACTAACTTTAACATCTAAGCACACGGGCATTAAGCACCTGGCTCTCCTAATGTTTGGCCCAGAAATTCATCATGGTATGCGCCATTGTTCATAGACCTGTTGGCCTAAAAAGCTTTCCGTTTTAAAAATGCTTGCGCAAGCACACAGGGACACACAAGAGAACACAAACGGGTGCCCTGTTGTGTTCTCTTCTCTGTCCGTGCGTGCTTGCGCAAAAACTTTCAAAATGGATGTTCCAACTAGACCAAATGGCAATTTTGCCTTAAAAAAACTTTCCACCTCCAAATCGACGCCTAGGCGAGAGCACTGAACCGCACATTTTCCTGGAGGAAGCTTAGCCACTGTGGTAGAGCAAGCGAGGCTGCCTATCATCTTGCTTTACGCGGAACTCGACGGGAGTGTCACGATCACCCCATTTTGCACGGGGTCGTCAGCGTGGGACGGAGTCGCTGGAGAGGTTCCCATCAATCTAGGGTGTGTCTTCACCTGAACGCAAGCATAAGCGTTTTCGGGTACTTGGGACAATCGACGTCATCAAAGATCTGCTACGAACGACGCACGGGACTCGCCGTCCTGTGCAGAACGCACAGAACGCCGTCAGGCGCTCACAAAATCGAGCCACCTAAACGTGGGACTCGTGCGTCTTCTTGGTGCGGTGCACTTGTGAACCACATTAAACATGTGGTTTAATGTGATTCACAACGAAGTGGTTCAAACATGTGGTTCATACATGAGGTTTAATGGGGCCAACTTGCACAACGGAGTGATCCCTTGCACCCTTTTTGGTGAGCGGAACACTGAGGCCGCAAAACAGCGGATTGACGGAAGCGGCTTCCATCACTGCCCGTGGGTCTTAGGATTACAAGACGCGGGGCTACGAAAGCCGAAGTCGTTTGTACGAAAATGTAAAATATGTAGTGAATGCTCTCTCCTGTAACTAAGTAAAAAAAAAGTGAGTGAGTGAAACAGCATTATTGACTATCCGGCATAAAGGGGGAAGGGTAGTGGAATTAAACCGAGACATTAGCGTGCTCAGACGTCCCGAAGCAGCAACCAACTCACGTCCGATGTTCCTGTAATAACGCGCCCTCCACACTGCTAAAAAAAGGGCAATGCGTAAGGTGGTGAGCGTGGGCTACCGTAACGGTAATCGCCTCCCCCCATCGGTTGCACAATCTAAACGTGGCCGCGCCTCAGCCAGTATTCAATCCCGCGACCTTCAGTGAGCAGTTGAGTCCAATCACTACAAGACCACCAAGCGGGTAGGGTCTATTTTTGCTATAAACCCATGTACGACACCGAAAGCCTAGTCTGCAATGTGCGTTTCTGAGGCCTTTAAAGCGTGCTTTGAGCCCCACAAGGGCGTCAAAGGCAAAGCCAACTTATGCAACACAGCGGTGTCTACTTTTTGCTTTTTCTTTTTTTTTTCACCTCCTCCTTTTCGTAACGCTTTTTCTATTTACTTTTATTATCCACACGTTTACTCCCCCTGCTCTTCGTTTCATCTTGTTCTTATTCTCTTACTCCCGCTGCTGCTTTTTTTTTTAATCGACATCAGCACTGGTGCCACCTGCTTCAACTCTGTCCTTCACTGACTCACCCGCGGTGTTTCTGGGTCCACAGTAATTCATTCAACACGGCGCCGCCTTAACTGTTGACTCGAGCACGTCGTTCATACTCACGGTGCGAGGCTCGGACGCTCAACGCAAGTCGCTAAACGCATTCTAATGAGCGAGTGGCGATGGTGAAACGGGCCACCCGTCGGCACCGGCTACACCTCGAAGAGCCAAAAATAATTGACGAGCTGGAGCCTGTGCTGTGGCGTGAGACGTTAGCGGCAACGGAAGCGCAGCAGTTCAACAGGAGACGTTTTTTCCTTCTTATTCTTTCACTATTATTATTACTTTTCCTGAAAGTGTCACCCTGTATCAGTGCGGCAGTTGAGTATGGGGAGATTTAGTTTAAAAAACAGGGCGTTAGATCGATTAATCAAATTTCAAGCACTGGAAGCATCACCGTGTCATATTCACTGGAAAGACGACAAGGCACCGATGAAGATTTATCTTGCCTGATATTCGTTCTGGCGATTATGCTTCTTGGTTGTGTATCACTTATGATTAAGACACAACGGCTGAAAATGTAGAGCAAGTCCGTGAAACTTCAATTAAGTCAACTAGCTTATAGAGATCAATAGGCGGTGGTAAACAGAAAGAAAATAAATAAAACGATGAAATAAACGACAAACACTTTCTACTCAATAGGCACACTCGGTCTTGGCAATGAGTTTAGATAGCTAAACTGAAATTCTTGATTTCCGCAAGTTCTTTTCTCATGATAAAAGTTAGTCAATATATGCATGTTGCAGATATTTGATCCATATGTCCAATTAATGCATTGGCTTGCTTCGCATGCTTTAAAATACGTATCTAAGCTTAGAATTCTTTATACACTGTACACATTATGGCAAATTAAATTACTTGCAACTGCACACTGTTCAACGGAAATTATTATTGCGATAGCAATTATATGGACACTCTCTGTCTCTCTGTCTGCTGGATTTTGCCACCAGTGTCGGCGATGTCATTTACCATATATATATATATATATATATATATATATATATATATATATATATATATATATATATATATATATATATATGAAACCACAAGAAAGAAAAAAATCCAGAAAAAAGCCCTCGGGCGCGCGGAATCGAACGTGGGACATCTGCGTCATGAAAGCGAGGCATTAACCACTGAGCCACCCCGGAGAAAGTTCTTCACCGATCAAACGGCAAGCTATTTATATTTACCACTTACAGCTGCTGTGTTCTCGGCATTAACTGAAAGATGGCGCAATGAGCGCACGTCGCCACATCGCGCAGCGGAGCCCGCTCTAATCTCCTACGCGTACTTTGCCCGGCTTAGAGAAGGGGAGCGACGCTCTCTCGCGCGCCGTTATCTAGCGGTGGCGAGGAGGGGAGGATCGTACGCCTTGGTTGGCATCAGGCTTTACGTGGAACGATTCTGGTGTAGCTACCGGGCACACAAAGGTCACTGCAATCATTGCAGTCTCCGCTCGCGAAAAGCGCGTGCTTTTCATACTCAGCAAAGTAACAAATGAAAAGCTTATTCGCGTGCATGGGTGCCTGCGAGAACGTTTTGTGCGTAATTTTTGCGCAAGAAACGCGGGGCTTTCTATTCTGCGCGTGACGTTTCAATTTGTTGCTATCGCGTTCGTTGCTTCGCCTTTGCGGCAAAGCTGGGTCTTTTTTTTCTGAACTGTATAGATTACAAAGATTATCCCACACATTGCGATTATTTCCACGTGCTCTCTCAGATACGGTCGGCGATTGAACTGCGTTCCGCTGAGCCACAGCTGTCAAACTAGAACATGAATTTGTTCTTGATCCGTCGTCTGCAATCGGTGCTTGAAATCACAAAAAATGAAAGCTCCGTTTTGCTGCCCCTACTCACGTGCGAGCATTAGGGGCAGCTTGTGTCTAAAACACTGTTGTTGTTAGACACGCTATACATTCTGATCGATAGATTAGTAAACCCACATTGAGGCTGCTATTTGAAACCGGCCGTATAATACGTAGAAACCGGCTGGGTATGTGCGTACTTAAGATGGTGAAACGAAAACATGTATTCCCCAAACAGGACTGTTTGCGGAACACTGCGAATGTTTGCTTCCACGGTAACGCTAGTACTTCAGATGCGAGCTTTCAGGTTAGGCAAGTTTTTGTTGTCATTTCATTTAAATCTCATTCATTGATCTGGAGTAGCCATCTAACGTACGCTGTAATGCAAAAAATAACAAGTGATAGTGTTCGAAGCACTCCGAGACTTACGGCATCGCTATATACAGACGTTGCGAAGCGCTAGGAGAAGACACCAGCAGCGTTATGTAAGGTAGCATTAGTAAGCCTGTTAGTTGTCGAATAAAATGTTCAACCTTTCTCTGTAGCTTTAGCTTTATCTTGATGTATTACTTTTAGATCAGACGACGGTTTTTTTTAACTGTCGTTGGTGATTTATATCAATATGTGATGGTTGTTCATAAACGGAGTCCTTTTCTTAATTTTTTCCTTCTACGTTATTTCGGTCATAGCCACACAAATGCACTACTAATAAAGTTCACAGCTTAGTTGGTTCACGCGGATTGCATTGACGAGAATTTCAAAGTAGGTGCGGTGTATCTGACGGAATATGTCTATTTGAAATTTCAAGATTACACTTGAGATAACACTGCAAAAACTGCAGATTGTGGGCAGAATTGCGAGAACGCAGTAGATATCCGAAGAAAAAGACGTTTCACACGACGTAGGCTTATTGATGAAGTACACATCACGAGGGGCGTACAAGGGTTTGTCTGGCTGTCATCAGTTGATATCCGACAAGGAATACACTCCCATCTGCGTTCCAAGTTTGATGAGCTCAGATGTTTAATCCACGCTTCCACGCACGTATGCTTCGTTTTCTTCTTAAATATGACGATGACTGAACCACGTGGCTGTGTTAACCCAAACGAGAGCCGCACTGTTCCAAGAGATTCACGTGTGGGCGTGCGCTTGACTACTCTACTACAGCCAGCCAGAACGCTCAGGCTGGCCTCTCCACCTTTCGCTCTCTTTCTCTCTCTCTCTCTTTGCCTTTCTGAGTACGTGCCCCATAAAGCGGGGCAGATTGCACCAATTAATTTTCTGGCGAGAAAATTTCATCTCCCCCCCACCCCGTCTCGCCCTTTCAGGCCACTTTATTTCGTACAGCTTGCTCAAAAGTTTTCTTTCGTCAAAAGTGCCGGTGGCGTTTACGCCAAGCTTCACTTGCCCCATTTAAAAAGAGAAGAGCTCCTGAACATTAGTTTTTTTGGCGCCGTAAAATGGCTGCCGGCTATGGTAAATATTCACAAAATTCTCGGCCGACTAACTCACTTCGCGTGACCACAGCTCTTCGCGACAACAGACGTGAGAAAACACCAGGTTATATGCTTAGATAGAAAATCGGCAGAAAGAAATGAAATAAGGGTAAAATACAAGCGCCCGTTAAAAAAAACGTTCTGGGTAGAGAGATATCTCCGAAATTCCCTATCTCATGCCGTCAAGGCATTAAACCGGTAATTGGGGAGCTTGAATAGAGTGCTTCAACATTGCACAACCAACAACTCAGTCTACAGTCCTAGCTACCGGACAACCAATGAACCCAAAACGACCTTCACATTTCAACATAACGCAAGAAACACGTGAGCGTAGACGTGTATAGGTTACTAGCGACACAGCGAATTCCGAGCTAACGTGGGCTTCCCTGTGTGTCTCGAATCGGCACGCCGCAAAAACGTCCAGGCTAAAATGCCTTGGGTGGCGGCTATAGCGGAGACACTGAAGTTGCATATGGGGATGTGCCAAGTCGAATCCGACTTCAAGACGACTGGTCTGTACGGGAGCAGCAGAGCCAGGAAACCCTGGCTGTCGGTGAGTAGCGCAACCACGAGCACACCTAGTCGCACTACTGCCGCTTCTAAATTCCCCGCAGAAGCAGCAGTAACGTACTGCGTGTCAGTAATTAGCGCCATAACAAGGAATCCACGTAATAATGCACCACGTAAGGCTCTCACCTATGCAAGAGCACGTGTGCGATTCGGATAAAACCACGTACTAACTTACCGGCCCATGATGCTGGCGATGGCCCCCATTTTAGGCGAGCGTTCGCGAATATACTGTCACGTCGAAATCTGAAAAGAGTCGAATGTTGCCCGATTGAGCGAAACTGTGCCCAGCAAAGCAAGCGAATCATGCACACTGCGGAAATTAAAGCGGCGAGTACTGTCGTTGATAGTCCAAAAACTGGTCGGCTGCGAAATGCGTTAGCTTTTATACATGTGCCATAGTACATGTCTGTGTTATCACTTATCCTCACGTACAATCTGGGCGGTAACGTTTGTCGAACAGTCGTAGTCATTCGCAAAGCAGCATGCAAGTTGAAGTGGAGACCCGGTCAAGCAAAAAAAGCGCGTCATGAGAAAGTGAAAAGCGTGGTTGCCATGAGATATACGAGAGCAAGTACGCCGGTCTTTACGTCTTTCCACACTGGTGGCGGCAATTTTTTCGGTTGCTTGTCTCTTACATTTTGGATTCTTTAACATACCACACCCATTATCACGTGTCTGTCTCGCTCAGTATGAGCTAGCTCAACCCGCCGTGATGGTCTATTGGCTAAGGTACTCGGCTGCTGATCTGAAGGTCGCAGGATCGAATCCCGGCTGCGGCGGCTGCATTTCCGATGGAGGCGGAATTGTTGTAGGCCCGTGTGCTCAGATTTGGGTGCACGTTAAAGAACCCCCAGGTGGTCGAAATTTCCGGAGCCCTCCACTGAGGCGTCTCTCATAACCATATGGTGGTTTTGGGACGTTAATCCCCGCATATCAATCAATCAGTATGAGCTACAATCGCCAAGCGCACTGTAAGGTTATGCAGTGGCGCCGATTGCAACGTTTTACAGCGAAAGCTGTGATGACATCACAACTCAAGTCATGCGCAGTTGTTCGCTGCCGCCGGTGTACGTAACCACTTCGAGCGAAATTTAAAAAAAAAGCTTAGTACCAATGACACAGTTGTGCTCGAACCCGGGTCCACTGGGTGCCAACTCAGTACTTTACCACTGAGACACACCGTTTTTTTTTCTTTCTTTGTTGCCTGCGTACATACAACATTCACAAACAAATGTACATCAAACAAGCTGGTGCCTGTGACTCGATGTCAAACTTGCTTTAGGCAGGCTTGATGTCGGGAAAGCAATCGTGTTAATACGACTTATAGAGCGTTTTAAAACAGCGAAAAACAACCAGTCGTCGCACAATGCGAATAGCGTAACAAGTGAGCCGCCCAATGCTTCAACCCATTACAAAAGCTTGGTCTTGTTCCCCTATTAACTGTGACGCACACCCACTTCAGCCATAATTTCCCATCGTCGTCAGCCACTGCATGAACAGTTGGCACAAAATTCCTTAGAAGTATTTAGTGAATACCGCGCTTCTTAGAACAATGACGAAAAATAGCATAGTGAATTCCTGCCTACTATACCCCAAATTTTTTTGTATTAACGCCCTATCAAGTAAGTGTGCTTGCAGTAGTTACCCATGAGTGTACTGAAAAGGCTCTGATAGGCCACTCTTCCAGCTTTCGCTGTGACTGTACTGCGCCTTCCATGCAGGCCTGGCGTTTTTTTTTTTTTCGTGTTACCAAGAGAGGTTTTAGGCACAAAGCTCCTCTTTCTCGGGGCAAGTCCCTCAGCGTTCCGTGCCATAGTTATCGAAACGAGTGCCAGCGCTTTTGACACGCTTTTTTTTTCGCATCAACGGGAGCTCAGTGGGTGAACATCTCCACATAGCTATTCATCATGAACACTTTGGAAGCGAACGTATGAGAGCTCGCAACGCGGCTGCGATGCGGACCTACCGCCAATACTTCGCCGTGCGAGCTCGCGAGACCGAAAAAAAAAATGACCGCAGTTTCCCGAGTGGGAACACTGGTTAGCATGCGGAGCGTGTATGTTGAACTGCGATAAATGTGGTTTATAATTTGCAACATGCGTGTGTGTTATGAGTGAACACGAGTGAACACGCACGCACGTATGCTGCGAAAGACGATGTTTATTGATGAGACGCTTTGGGTATTTTGAGCAAGATGGCTTTGTGGTCCGTAAATTGAAGGGTGAGTGGGTCTGGTTGCAGTGGTCGAAGGACGAAATTTGCAAAGACGTGGTCGATGCACGTCCCGCGAACCGTGGTAGATGATGTTTGCCGTCGTGCGTTGCTCGTTTCAGCGAGTGCCGCGACTCCATGTAGTCGACCACCCAATCGTTACAGCGTTCAACTCGGGTAGATGTTCCGGTCGGGGCGGCTAGCGGTAGCCGTAACTCACTCTGGGCGATGGAATTCTACCGGCTCTTAACGACTGCTTGCACGTGGCACACGCGACGTAGTCGGCAAATTTGTCGGCGTCGCTTCCAAACGCATCGCAAAGAACCGACAACGCTTTGGAACGATGCAGTTCATTCTGAATGTCCGCGTCAAGTTGTTGTCAAGCCAAAGTCGATCACACACCTTGTAGCTGTGGCCGAAGCTCCGGTCGAGGAAGTCGCGCTTGAAGCGAGCCTTGGGCGTGGCGTACTGCTTGGCTCACGGGCGGCATCGAGATCGGCCTCGTGGCGTCGACGCTTGCACGCGGCTTCGCCGTCCAGATTCTCTTGCCGATGCTTACGCCTCGCAGCTGCTTCGCGTTCTAGAAGCTGGGAATCTTCCGCTCGACGCTGACGTCTCGCAGCTGCTTCACGTTCTCGGAGCTGGGGATCTTCCGCTCGACGCCGACGTTTGCGTTCCGCATCGCGAGCTCTTCTCAGCGGGGCCTTGTCCACGGACGAAGTGTCTTCGGAATTGCTTGCGGTTCCGCCAACACATTGGCTGACGCTATTGGAAGGGACGTCAGTAAGTGTGTTTGCAGATTTGTTAGCATACATTTTTCGGCAACGGCATCGGGCATGGAGCGACTACACAAACCAACCGACGAAGGGGGGCGCGCTCTGACAGTTGGTTATTTATTGCGAGCGCCGGCCCCAGCCTGCGCATGCGCGCGTTAGCATACAGCTGGCGCACGTAAAACTAAAGGTCACGCGGCGCGTGGAGGGGAGAAGCGAGCGCCGCGCGCGCTGTGTTGAGAGGAGGAAGGGATGCACACGTGGCTGGCGGAGGAGGAGGGGGAGGCTGCGGACTGGCGACGGCGCATGACTAGCCCCTAGTATAACATGCTCCGCATGTAAAAGACGTCAGCGTCGGCAGCACTCGCAAGCCAGCACCAGCATCAATACAGAGGCTGCGGCGAGGACACGCGCAGCCGAAGCTAAGCGAGCTCGTCGACAAGCGGATCCCGAAGTGAGAGCGCGCGAAGACGAGGCGGCACGCAAGCCACGGCAAGAGAACCTCGAATCGGAGCTGGCGCGGGAAGCAGTGGTCAAGCGACGAAAACGGTCGCTACTGAGCTTGGTGGCGCCACCACGCGCTTCAAGCGCGACTTCCTCGATCAGCAGTTCGGCTGCAGCTGTAAGGTATGCGACCACGTTTGGTTTGACAACAACCTGGCCCCCATCGACTCGATCCGCAACGACCAGTTCCGTGCCAACGCTGAAACCCTTCATCTAAGATCGTCTCGCCACGTACTTCACCGACCACAATATTGTAATTTTCAAGAAAAATAAATAATAAAAGCGTCCCACACATTTGTAGCCAGTAATCGAATTCTCTAATTTAAACATTCGACAGAAGTCTGTCTGGTTGTGTATGAAACTGGGAGATGAGTTAGACTACAACCAAAAGTTCTGGAAGAAAACTTCTTTTTCTTCAAAGTTTCTTCAAAAACTTTTGGTTGGAGTCGAAATTATCTTCCAATCGAATTCTTGCATATAATTTTATTGATATGTAAATGATTATATCTTGTGTTTATATAGGTGCATATAATTATTCGATATGTAAATGATAAACATCTTGTATATTTCTGTACAAACGATCTTTATATGAAGAGTGGGTTAATATATCACGGTTTTACCGATAATCATTGCCACTCCGCCTCACTTGTCATCATTCACTTCGAGGAGATGGCGGAATTTCGCTGTTCCTGCGAGTGCGCATCGCCTCCTCGTGTTTTCACGTTAACGCTCGTTTTGCCCTGCGGTAATATTAACTCTGAAAACGATTACTTCGTTGGTGAAAGCAAGAAAGTAGGGGCCGAAGGGCGTTCGCAGGAACAGCCAAACTCTCTCCCGACAACTATAGAAACGATCGCCAAGTGATCGCCGCCACTGCATAACCTTGCAGTGCTCTACTCCAAGCTCTCGCGTGGTGTAGCTCACACTGGACACGATAGTATGAAGAATTCATGCGATACAACTTTGCTCTTCGGTTCGCAAGTTGGTACCGGGCCGGCTACCGGCATTCACTGCGAGCCATTTTAATGCAGGACAATGGATGAAAACAAAAAGAACTAGCAAGTTCGAAATTCGCACGGCCTGACACGTGGTGAAGCTGCCATTTTATAAGACTTGCCCCAAGCTGACGAAGTAATGAAAATCTGTTGTGCTCCCTTCTGCAACCAATTCTGCGACGCCGCCCACTGCGTAATGAATACATCGTATTTGAAAAAAAACATGCACCCTCTGCAAATATCTTGCAGTTTTATCTAACATAGCTTAATATTTTTTTCAGAAAATGAAAAAACAATAAATAAGTGGCAAGTATCTGATCGCACGTGTGGGCCTTCGGCGTTTAATTCAAGAAACTATGACGATCAAAGTGTGGCTCACGTTTTTATCTCACGAGATTTCGATAGTTTAGGATCATGAAGAAAAAATATAAGAGGCAGCGTGTCTGCCAGAGAAAGAAATTTTAAAAAGATTGACATATGTATATTCCTTCGATGACAGAGACTGATCTTTCTCAGCTGGGCATTTGTTTCTTCTTGCAAACGAACAATGCGTGGTGTTCACTGATAAACGAGTCCCCGCTGTCTCTTTTGTTGTTCCCAGTACTTGCACTAACTTTCTTTTGACAGGCTAACTCTTTGTTGTTCGGTAGTTGAAACCTTCATCGGGCTTCGCAGAAGAAGAAAAAGAAACGTGGCACAGCAACTAAACTACACGTTCTAACCTCGCAAAATTTTTCTTCACGCTGTTCTTGAAGCAATAGCTCTTGTGGTTTTCTTTTTTTTTTTTTTGTCTAAGCGAAACTTGTTTTAGACTGAACGCAGGCTCACACCTTACGTGCATGTTCAGGTTACAGTAGGTACTTCCAAGTGCGAGTAAAAAAAGTCTTTTATTCTCGTAGTTTTAGAAGACAGTCTAGCATTCACTTGATTCTCTAAACAGTGTGTTTTCTTGCATATGCCACGCTCAACACGCGTAACGAAAGGAGATTACAAACGAAAATGTTTTTGGGGCAATTCATTTTGTGGAGCCTTCACGCTGATTAGAGCGTCTAACACATGGGGAAAAAAAGAAAACACAACTAAACCTTTGTCACGAGGCGCTGCAGCGTCAGACATGAGCTCCCAAAGCGGCTATATATATATATATATATATATATATATATATATATATATATATATACTATATATATATATATATATATATATGGTGGAGTGAAATTCAATGGATCCGGTGGAAAATGCAGTAGAAAAAGAGGTCGACAAATGTGCGCAAGAACACTAGCTTTACTAACATTTCGGCAGGTGGGCCTGCCTTCGTCGGAGTGAATTAATTCACTCCGACGAAGGCAAGCCCACCTGCCGAAACGTTAGTAAAACTAGTGTTTTTTCGCACGTTTTTCGATCTCTTTTTCTACCGTTATATATATATATATATATAGATATATATATATATATATAATATATATATATATCTATATATATATATATATATATATATATATATCTTATAGTATATATATATTTATATATATATATATATATATATATATATATATATATATATATATATAAGGAATTCTGTGGGTCCAGTGCAAATATAATTAGGAATAAAGAAGCACACCTATGAAAATTTGATAGTTGTTTACTCTACGTTTCGGCCGTGGCACGGCCTTCGTCAGGATTCGCACGGCCTATCAAATTTTCGTAGGTGTGCTCCTTTATTACTATTAATATATATATATATATATGTATATATATATATATATATATGTATATATATATATATATATATATATATATATATATATATCAGTAATTTAAATTATACTAAATATAATAGTAATTTAAAGCTGTGAAAAAGATATCTTTGCAGCGATACGGGGGATAGTTTTTAGAAAACATTTCGCGACTCGTTACAGAGGATGCTGATTGTAATAAAAAATGCGATATAAGTAACATGTAGAGCCGGAATCATACAACATGCCGGATTAGTTGTATATTTCGGCTTTGGTTGTTTCGTCAACCTTGCAAGTGAAACCAGTTTCGATTGTAAGTCGGCCCTTCTACTTCGGACTCCTGAAAAGGTGTGTCGACCTACTTTGATGCGAATG
The DNA here is from genome assembly GCA_013436015.1 of Rhipicephalus annulatus. NCBI lineage: Eukaryota > Metazoa > Arthropoda > Arachnida > Ixodida > Ixodidae > Rhipicephalus > Rhipicephalus annulatus. Next base: position 1,962 of record WOVY01007624.1, on the reverse strand, counting down.
CGGTATAATTGCGTCGTGCGTGCAATCTTAGTACAAAAATCTCAATAAATCTGGAAGGCTCCAGCACGGCTCGCACCTATCGGTGGCCGCACGTGTAAAGAGAAAGCAGTGTGCGTGGCAATGATGGTTATATCAGCGACAACGCTTAGCAGCTTTCCAGAGCGGAGCTTGCAGGAAGTAGTCATTTAACTGATATGTGGAGAAATTCCGCCTGAAGTTTAGATCACCACCAGGCCCTCATCCCCCCTGAACAATTTTCGCCTTTTCACATGCGTGGAAAATAACGTCGCTTTGCAATGCAGGGACCAGCCAACTCGAGATATTCCTTACGAACCTGCCACTTATTTGTAGGAGCCCCAGGGTGACCCGGTCTGTTCTTGCAGGTAAGATAGGCACGTTATAAGAGCGAAAATGCGGAAGAGACGAGTGCATCAGCGCATTATTGCGTGTCGTCAACTTGAGAGGATAGAAAGTTGGGCGAGCTTTATTTATTTATTTATTTATTTAGTTAATTAGTTAGTTATTATACCTCAAAGGCCCTCAACAAAGGGCTTTACATGAGAAAGTGGGCAAACAATATAGAGTTAATAAGACAATCATTCTATGACATTGGTTTCCATTTCCGATGGAGGAAGAAATTGTTGTAGGCCCGTGTGCTCAGATTTGGGTGCACGTTAAAGAACCCCAGGTGGTCGAAATTTCCGGATCCCTCCACTACAGTGTCTCTCATAATCATATGGTGCTTTGGGGACGTTAAACCCCACATATCAATCAACGCTTGCGCCTGGTTTCAAGTGAAACAATCTGTAAGTATTATCACACGTGTTTCGTATTTCGTCTACTTATCTCGTATTTTCTTCAGCGCTTTACTTCACGCTTTTCACTCGTATACCTACAGCGAAATTGCAACGTATATATGCGCTCTGTGTCAAACACTGTGACGTGACATTATTTATGATCCTTAGCAAAATAGCGACGCACACTCGTTCGTATTATCAGCGTCACTTTCGCGTTAGTACCATATAGAAATTCAATATGTAAAAAAGACCTTCGTTTTTACAATTATCTGAGCAACTTCGCAACAGCACCCTAAGAGGACTCGAGCTTCAAGAAGCGCAAGACACGTTCTCCGTTTGGGTGGTAGGAAAATATGTAAAAAACTGACCCACACTCTTTTTCACTGTCGCCAAATCTCCGTATGACTTAGCATTAAACAATGGGATCTTTTTTTTTGACGTCTTCTACACAGGCAAGTAAGCGAGCGAACCATCAATCCGTCTGTCCGTCCGTCCGCCCCCAATCTACCTACCTACCTACTTACCTATCCATTCCTATATCCGTCTATATAGCAATCAAAGACAAAATATTGCCTACAATCAGTACTGCAATGCAGGACTCACGACGCTTCGGCGATGCGCAAATAGGAGCTCACTAGTGACGCACCTCGTTCAATAATATTTGGCTCTTAGTAATATGCGTTACATCCCGTGCGTCACACAGACAGTCAGCTAAAAGCAGAGCGCCTTCATATTTGGTAATTCAGCTCACTCACACTCAAACCTAAGCTCTCGTATGTTGAACTCAACGAAGTAATAAACTGGCGACAGTTTCTTTTTTTTCCCCTGAGCGCTTGTTGTTTGCTTTGCTAAATCGACCATGCGCTATCATCTGCTCTGTTCCACTGAGTCATGAGCGAACCATCGTGTCCGTGGAGTTCATGATGTGAGTTGTGCACCCCGCGCACCACAACATCGGACAAGGTATAAATACGGATGTTCATTCTCGACGGCGCCGTCTCCTTTCTCACGCGTTGTGAGGCACGTCAGTCTTCACTCACAGAAACACTCCACGCGTTTACATCTTACGACACAACGAGAAGAGAAGGTCCGGAAGGACGGCAGAGGAACACAAAGAGGAACGCGAAGGGAGAACAGAGGCCGCTCGGACTGGGAGAAATCGCGG
>WOVY01007623.1:0-47925 GCA_013436015.1 Rhipicephalus annulatus | reverse complement strand
TTATATCTTGTTTCCTTTCTCATTTGTCTTTTGCTGCAGCATTTGCTGTTTTTCTTTTCTGTTTTATTTTTTTCACCTATCTATCATTGCTCACCGTCGTTGCTTCCACCCTTCCCTGTTCTTCGTCGACGTATCAACCTGAATGATCAATAAGAGACAGAAACTACTTTTTTGTGCGATTAATTATTTATATGTATTTCTTCACTTTCCTGACGAAAAAAAAACACATTAAGAACTTTCTATTCCAGCGTTGCTGCGTCACCGGACTCGCACCCTCCATATCTGGAATCCAGTCGGTGATCGGTAAGCACAGCGCTTTTGCAGAGGAATCTAGTACTTCCGGAGATCTGGTTTTCTTGCCGTCAGCGGACTTTTGGTCTTCTTATTCATGTTTTTTTTTTCATCTCAGTTTCTTGATTTGTTCTTTTCATAATGATCATTACGATAAGCGGTGTCTGCCGATTAGTTTGCTGCTTTACTGGCACAAACCACGCTATTGTTTTATTCTCTTTTATTCATTTATAACTGTACTTGTAGTAACAGACAATATGGTGACCTAATTAAGCACAAAAAATCTCATACATTTTTACATTACTATATTTATTATTATTATTATTATTATTATTATTATTATTATTATTATTATTATTATTATATTATTATTAGAAGAAGAAGAAGAAGTAGTAGTAGTAGTAGTAGTAGTAATAGTAGTAGTAGTAGTAATACTATTATTATTATTGATACTACTATGACACCATAAGTTTATGAAGTTTGTATTGAGCAACATGCGCAATTTTTTCGTTCCTCGATATACACCTAAACAACAAAAGTATCCCCAGTGTTCTTCACCTGAAATTGTATATAATTGCACAGAATAATAAAGATCGCGAGCACAGATAGTATAAATGCTCTCCATGCTGCGAATTGGAAAAGGAGTCAAGTTTTCTTGTTTTTTTTTTTGGAGGGAGGGATCCCTGTGAACCCTTATATATAATGGTGGCCACAATTATTATATTGCATTCTTAAAAAAAAAAGGTCACAGCTTTGCCGCAAAGGCGACGCAATGAACGCGATGGCAACAAATTGGAAGTTCACGCGCAGAATGGCAAGCAGATCGAAAGGTACCCCCGCGTGCCCCGCCAAGGTGGTCTAGTGGCTAAGGTGCCCGGCTGATGACCCGTAGGTCGCGGGATAAAATCCCGGCTGCGGCGGCTGCATTTTCTATGGAGGCGAAAATGATGTAGGCCCGTGTTCTCAGATTTGGGTGCACGTTAAAGAACCCCAGGTGGTCAAAAGTTCCGGAGCCCTCCACTGCGGCGTTTCATAATCATGTAGTGGTTTTGAGACATTAAACCCTACACATACCTCTATCTACATCTCGTTTCTCACGCACAAATACGCAGGAAACGTACTCACAGGTACAGAAGAACGCGAGTAATCGTCCCAGTTGTTACTCCGCTGTGTCTGAAAAGCACGCTCTTTTCGCAAACGAAGACTGCGCAACTATTGCAGTGACCTTTGTGCGGCCAGTAACTACAACAGAATCGTTACCGGGAAAGCCAAAGGGCCAGCCAATACGTACGATCCTCCCCACCACGAGATAACGGCTTTCGAGTGAGCGTCCACTCTCTCGTTCTCTGCAGGGCAAAGAGGGACCCAGTTTGCAACTCTTCCCACCGCCTCGAAAATGGCTTTCTAAGCTCGAGCGAGTGACTTGGCGGCAAGTTTCAGTCTTGTGTGTTTTTATGCCCAGCTCACATTGCTCTTTTGTCCCCGGCCTTTTCTCCCCCGAATGTACAGTCGTCAGCAACCTTAACACGAATGTTCGCAGCGGTGTCTTGAAACAATTTGATTGGCCCCAGCGCCCTGTAGCTTTGACGTTTGTCGCCACGATGTTACCCATGCGTGCGTACATACTATTCATGCATACAGAGGCATTATTCGGCAACAACATCCCGTGCTTCGCGGATGGCATCAAGGTAGTCGAGACCACGCGTCAGAGCGTTCCTGTTAAGCTTGGTTATGACTCTGCACCTCTGCGGAGCCCCTAGAGCTGATTGACACCAACATATACATTGGCTATGCTCCCCAGCCACCTTTACAATGGCAAAATCAACTGCGTGGAGCGATGAGAGATCACGTTGTTCAGCTTGGAATGGCTACACAAAAGCTGCTGGTGGGATGGGCCTTAAGAGTCCCTGAGAACCACGAGACTATGAAGGTCACCTTACACGACAGCAAGCCAGCCAATCAATAGGCTGTCATTAGAGGCTAAAACACTGTGTTTTCGTGACCACCACACATCCCAGAAGATCGGCCACGACATATATGGATTTCTGTTAAAAAAAAGGAGCAGCGCCAATAGAAAGTTGCAGTGCGACAAAGTTAATTGCTCGATCATCAGGACGCAGCTCGAACCTTTTACAAGACATCCGTACTTGGTGCCACACTCGTTTGACATGTCCTTCAAGCCAGCGGGAAAATTCGACAGCCTCTAAAGCCAAAGGAGGGAATGGCCTCGCTCCTGGGAAAGCGTAATATCAAACACGAACGCGCAGACTGTCTCACGTGACAAGTACGAGGCCAGCGCAGAGAGCCTACCAAGCCCGCGAGACAAGAGTTTCACAATCCCCCCCGTGTTTGCAGTGCCTGCGACTTGGAAAAGCGGTCGGCGAATCTCTTGCAAGCACGCAAACTTGTCTCCATATGCGAATACATCGAGCCTTCTGGTGGATGGCGATGAGCACCGGAAGAGACTGCCTCTTTCCCGCACGTGCACCGACAGTTGAAGGCTGGAGAGGGTGGAGAGATATAAGAGAGAGAGCGTGAGAAGAAGGCGTCTAGCGAAGCGGCCGATACCGGAGGCGATGCCACTTACTGCTCGCGTGCGCACGCTGTCAGCTGGTCTCAGATGACAACCAATGTCAGACTCCAGGGACGACGTCATGAGGGACGACGTCATGATGGATGGCAGCTCGCGTCCCACCGAACGACACTGATAACGCATTTGCATGCGATGTGGGAACGCAGCGGGGGAGCCTGCATTAAGCTATACGCCGCGGCCTGCTCCTGGTGAACGCTGCTTCTCGTAGATAGACTTCCTCGTAGGCTTTTCCTTCGGTTCATAGCCGTCTAGCCGAGACAAGTCGCTGGCCGCTATAGCTCCGAGGACCTGTGAAGCCACGTGCTCAGAGCAGTATTAAACGTCAGCGGTGGCACGCATTTTCTATTATTTTCCGTTTCTTCATTGCACGTCACGTTCGCTTGCTATGCCATATTGCTGCACCCTGTCATTCACAGTCTTGTGCGTGGAAAGAGAAATATATTTTAAATGACGGCAGAACTGACAGCTGAGCGAGTTTGGTAATGATATTAACCAGACGCATGAACAATTCCAGGACGACGGAATGGACAGATGCTTGAATACTCTTTTTTACCTCTTTTGCGTGTTCTCGTACATCCAGTATCAATTACTAAATGACTCCTCACAGTATGTCGTTTTGCAGTTGAGTTTCACCGATAAACCAACAGATAATGCTGGCCCAAAATCGTACGCAAAGCGCAAACAGAAAAGGCGAGAGACACAAACGAGCGCTTAAAGCCGAATTTGAAAGCGCTTCAAGTAATGGCTCCGATAGGACGCGCACCGCGACGCAAAGCGACAGCAGTGGTCCCTTCCCCAAAGCACACCCATTCCTTTCCTTCCGCAGAAGACGCCGCCGAGACAGCATATGGCTGCCTCGTTTAAAGAAAAATTATAGAGATCATCGTGGCTACCACAGGCTCGTCCACCGCCGAAGACGAATGTGTAAGAATTAGCACGTCCTTTACCCAAGCATTCGCTGTGATATGAGCAAATTAGGCTTGTCGAAGTCTCGCGAACCAAGGCGCAACCGAAAACAAGCGTGCGGTGATATATAGTAATGGAGCAGTCAATGAAGGAAGAAGGTGCGATGTTGAAGTAAGTGTGGTGTCGTAGGCCAAAGAAGACGTGCTGCTTTATGACGTACTGTCATCAGTCGGTCTTGGGGCCTTAGGAGAAACTCCAAGAGATGACTCCGTGCGAGTAGAAAAGAAGTGTTTTGGCAATGCTGTGCCCGAAACGACAACTGATCACCTACTGCAGAAGAAATACGGCCATTTGTCAGCGCTAACGTCAACGTGGAATTAGTCAGGAAGTCCGTAAATATGAAAGGGCTTAAAAATGTTTTATAATACTCTCCAGCGCATGTACTTGAGCGCATTTAATTATTTCGCCATTGTCGTTAAACCCACCTGAGCTGTATTGTGATTGAACCAGCCAAGTGTGCATGCACGTGTGATGTTTGTTGTACCTTATTTGAGGGCTTATTCTGTTCTGCAATCATCTCTCGGTTCTGACTCGGTCTGTAGACAAAAACCGGTGTTCGCTCGCGCGCTAAATGTACATAACCTTAAATTGTTCGTATATCCGTGGTAGGGTGGCTAGACTTGGGAAGTGTGAAAAGCGAACCGTGTTTCAATCTGCCCAGCGGTGCCTCGGTGCACGATATCTCCGCTAGGTTGAGATATGGCGCGACGATCGGAGGCGCTGCCTGCTAGCCTGGCGCAGACGGCAGCTGTCCGCACTTTTTACAGTGCACACATAGCGTGCACTGGTGTAGCCGGCTGCTGATCGCGTTCTGCAAATGCTTCACTGAATCTCTGACGTTCCACATGGTTCACTGAATTCTTTTTGCGTGTCCTGAAAGTACTAAATGGCGTCTAGCTACAAAAAAAAATGCTGCAGTCTTGTTTTGTGCCAGAGTGCAACTGAGGATACAGATCGTGAGCGGAGATTGTCTCTCTTTTTCATGCGCTGGCAAGCAAAGATTTGCCATACGTGAGCATACCAAGGGCTGACAAAGCTCTCCAGGAGAATTCCGCCGTCTGCGAAAAACATTTCGACGCGAGGTAAATACTTTGGACCTATTTAGGTGGAGCAAATACTTGTTTGTGCTTGTGTGAAAAGTATCTGCAAGTGAAGTCACTTAATGCTTTGTGGCGCTTTTAAACACACGCTAATTGCTTTTCGATAAACACATTTCTTTGCCAAAAAAATACATTCGTATTCGGTTTTTATGTTCATCGTGCGAGAATTCGTGCATATTGTAGGAGGCCAGACAGTCCAAATGAAGCGCGATATTCCTAGCTTCAGAGATGATGCAATACTCACCATATTCCCAAACCTGCCCAAGCACACTTCAAAAAGCTTACCTAAAGAACGAAAGCGATGCAGGGCTGCAGCATCAGAATTTGTACCAGCAAAGAGGTGTCGCGAAAGGCCTACCACGTTGGAGGAGTGCGAGTCTGACTCGATGAACGCTGCGGATCTTCCAAGTGGAGCCGACGACCCAGCGGAACATTGTATTTATGAGCTGCAATCACCATCTGCGCATTGGTCACAGCAGGCATTTCAGAACCAAAGCCCTGTGTGGTACCATACTGCCCAGCTTCTCAGTGGCCAAACAGCACCTGTTCTTTTCTTTTCTTTTTGCACGAGATTGTTTTGGTGTGTTTTAGGTAGACCGAAAAGCCATTTCAGTTACTTGAAAAATTTTACTGGCTTGCCAACTGCACAGTCAGCATAAAATTCAACCTGAAGAAGAAGCCCAAGATTTTCTCAAACAGTCAGATAGCCTGTTTGTGTGTTGTGGGATTGGGAAGGCAAACAAATATAAGCAAATGGGCTCATCTGTTATGACCAAATTTTGTGGTGATTTCTCGTTTGTTAGAGAATTCAATGGCTCTTCTTGCTCCGTGTCGAAAGGTATGTGGTGCTTCACGACCCAAAAAGGTTGTTTCAATCCCCTGATCATTTATTTTGAACGCTATGATTATTGAAATGTTTACATTGCTAGCATGTGCGCACGTTCCCGTCATTTTGTTTTTAGAGACATTACATGCAACTCAGAAGTGCTTCTCCTTTAGAAGAGTAGTGAAATTCCTATTGCACCACTTGCATCGAGTGAAGTATCAGGTTCGGCGGCCTCTCGCAAAGCCTGCATAAAAAAAAACTATAATGTACCTTGTGCACTCCCAGACACAAAATAATCAAGTGCGCTGTGTACGTGCAACGATCAAAAAGTTGCACTAGCAGATCTCTCTGGTACAAGAGACTGGCTATGAAAAAATGTTATAAATAATGTTTTGTAGTACACTTTCCATGTAGCTAGTTTAGCTTTTTTTTTATTTCAGTTCACGCAGTTTTAAAGAAAAACAGCAAATCATCATGCGAGCCTGTTTTGAGGCTTCAAAGTGGCGTTCCATGCGCTGGTACAAGTATCATAAGAAAGTGGCTCCATCGCGAATGGAGGCCAGCTTGGTTCACACCTCCCAATTCTAGCCGCCCTATCCGTGGAGCATTTCGGGGGGCTGAAACGTCAGCCCTTGGAATTCGCATGGCGCCGGCTCCGTCCCCTCCCCCCCCCACCACAACCACCACGAATAATAAGATTGTGACAACGGGTCTGTGAATATTCTTGAGTTCGAGTAAGTCGAAGTACATATTGGGTTCGTGTGTCATTTCAAAAATTATTATTATTGTAAAACGTTATAAACGAAACCCTGCGATGTGACTGTCACTATTGAAACTCTAAGCTAACAAACAAGTAACACTGCACTTGTTCTGTGCAACGACCACTGCGAAACACTGGCAGCCTATAGAACAATAAGGTAATAGCTACTACGTGAATGAAGAATAGGCTTGTTGCGCTTAACGAGTTGACACAACGCAATAAACGAAGCGGCAAAGCACAACAAGCTAATGCCGACAAGGAAGATTATCGCTAGCGATACTTGAGCGATAACCAATATATTTTAATGGTTTCATCATCACCACAGTGTTAGCAGAGTTGCAATCACATCGTAAGTTTAGTTGCGGGTAAGCTACTTTACATGCCTTACTGAACTCGTTTTCATTCCCTCTTGCTTCCGACGACATCCATACTGTTCTTGACAGTAAAACTTGCAAATGTGTGCACTTCACAATGTTTTTGCACAAGGACAGAAAGGAGCTACTTGTCCCGCCTACCCCTTTTCTTTTCGTCCCTGTGAAAACGAATGTAAAGTGCTCAAGTTTCCAAGTATGAATTGGTACCAACTCGTCCATGCTTTAACCATAAAGTCTAGATCTCGTACCGTCTAGAAATCACTTTCAGTGAAAACCAGAATTGTTAAAGTATTGTGCATTATGTTTTAGAATTGTCCGCGGCAACAAAAAAGGGGGGGCATATCCCCCCTTTTTTGTTTATCAAAGTTTTATTATTTTTTGTTTATCAAAATTTTCGTTTAGCAAAATTTTATCATATAGTCTTAGAGAAATGCTTTTCGAGCCCCAAGTATTGGAGCGTCCTCATTCTGAATATTCTCTTAGTTGTTAATTTAGTGAACACACAAGGCTATAGCTGACGTGAATTTCATTGATTGGTAAAAAACTTTAATTGAGCATCGTGCAGTTTGATGACCCGCTCTAAGGTCTCCCACGTCGGGAATTCTACGCCTCGCCTAGCCAGTGCTTCGCAAAACTGGTATACATGGCATATTCCTTCATTTCTTGGGGTGTTTGTAAATTACATAATATTTTGCCTCCATTACTTTGTCATTGTTTATTGATCAAGTAGGTCGTTCTTATGTGCTATAATATACATATTTGTAATTTTGTTTCAAGCATACGCGTATTGTCGTCTCAGAAACAGCATTTAACTGTACGAGGTTGCGATGGGGCTGTACCTTATAGACTAGTGGTCCACAAATTGTTTACTTCAGTTTTTGTGTTTCCGACTGCACAAGCCGCGATAGCAGCGTGCCCATCGACCTCTTGATAGGCTCAAGGCGTAGTGGGGACATTGTGAGCGCGATCTTAAAGTAAATGGCGAGGAGGATATATCGGTTACAAAAAGGAAAAGCAGAGCGAGGAGGAAGCCACTCTCTCGTCTTTCAAGGCGGGGTGCATGGTCTTTGACGAAGTGATGACCGCGCCCGAATAATTTCGTTAAATCGGGAAGTTCGCAAAGTCGATAAAAGAACTTTTGGGACCTTCAAAAGCTAAGACTGAAACGCACGGCACCCAGAAGTTACTGTAGCAATTTGTTTATCATGCACTGGCACATGCCTGCACGTGTAAAAAATCCGCGAGGGCAACCTGAACATAGCCTCCCACGCCCGATGTGATACAGACGAAGTGTGCTGTCACGTGTCGCTTCGACAAGCGGCCACTGCGCTGCAATAAGTGGAACGAATGCAGTGGTCTAGCGTTAGCTGGCTGAGCAACAAAGTTGCAGGCGATCAGTGTCATCTGTCACGTAAACCATTAAATGACAAACGCATCACCACGTTTCTGTGGGAGCATTTACTGCGGCAACAAATCACCACCCTGTTACAACACTTCACAACGAACTATGAACCTTTTTTTTTTTCGTAAAGTAACTGCCACTGATTCCATCCGTTCTTACGAGTATATGGTCATGGCGCTCACTCTGTAGTGTCGTCACTATCGAGCAGACGGCGTTAAGCTCACGACAGCTTGATCGCACGCCCGAAGAAAAGCCACCAGTGTAAAAATTAGAAAGGAATTGCCGGATTTTTTACTTACAGATCCCCGAAAAAGCTTTGTTTAATCAGGTTTACTGACGTGATAGTTTTGTTAAAACGATTCGACGACAACACTGAACCCTATGGTTGCCATCCCGGGAAATGAAATTTCTTAATTTATATCGTAAAAGTGGTAAGGTCGGGTTTCGTAAGATATTCTAAGTGTATGTGGCGTGATATGCCTTTAAGTATACGGCCAAGACAAGTTCAAGTTCTATACTCACAAAAGCATTCTCTGGGGCTTCTCACAAAGAGACACACATACACAGAGTAGCAAACAAACCCCGCACCTATACCGGAGTGAGCGGCGGTCTTTTGAAGTGAAATGGCGAGATTAGGGACTTGCTTCACCTGTAGACCATGGATACGTTATTATTTGCACTGCTTGCACTGTTTCCACGCTTTCTGCTTGTGGTGCATATATGACCGCGATTTGGTCGTGTATATATTGGTCGATCTCATCTGCCCACCTAACCTTCTGTCTCTCCCTAACCCGCTTGCCTTCTCTGGGAATCCAGTTAGTTACCCTTAAGGTTAGGTGGGCAGATGAGATGAAGAAGTTTGCGGGTATAAATTGGCAGCAGCAAGCACAGGACCGAGTTAACTGGCGGAACATGGGAGAGGCCTTTGTCCTGCAGTGCACGTAGGCAGGCTGATGATGATGATGATATTGGTCGATAGACTAACGTGACACATCCACTGCTTGGTGAGGTCTGTAACAGAACGATTCTTATTTGGATATATGGCTACTCGTAATCAATGGTACAAGAGCGTCTGTCTTATATTGCGAAAGTGCAATGACCGACAAGCAGTGAATGCTTTACCAGAACATTTGTTCGCGAAGAATAAGAACAGATGAAAGTAGCGCCCGTCCTGTCATCTCGTTCTTGAGAGTGTTATTCTTCGCGTTCGAAAATTCTTATCAACTGTGCACCGTCTCGCCAAATGTCGAGTTTTGTCAAGTTCATATTTTGTAGGGGTCAGGGGCATAGGCAGATATTTTTTTTCTCCCCTTGGGGTAGGTTGGAGGGGGCATGGGCCTGGAGTGTACCCCTTGGCTCCGCCTATGGCAGCTGGGGTATGCGATTATTAAAAAGTTCCAATATATGGTTTCGACAGTCGTTATTCTATTCAAATCATAAGGTACAAGTATACTATTCGAAATAGTCGTAGCCTGCGAAACTTCATAGCAAGTAGCGAAAGCATCCCTTAAAAATGCCACCAGCGCTAAATGTCTCAAATTTGATTCACAGAAGTGTGGTTTGTTGAGATAAAGTAATAACACATTCCTGAATGAAAAAAAAAACCACAAAAGACAACAAAGCCCAAACGAACCAACGTTTATAGCAACACACAGGTTGAGCGCTGTAGTTCTGGGGCTATAGCTTACATACGCCATGACAACCCCCCCCCCCCCCCAGCGTTCTTTTGTAAATGTAGTGCCTATTTACCATTGTAGTGAACAAGGTGTATATAAGGTCATGTGCGTTGGTGTAATAGAGTGCCGAAACTGTGCTAAATGAAATACCAAAACAAATAAGGTGTAATTGCGAAATTAAGAATGTCTAGAAATCAAGACACTCATGCATCCTTCTGTGTTATTTTAAGGTCAAGCACCTGCACTCAGTAATGGGTCAATCTGTGGTCATTACTCCTGCCAATCGAGTAAGCGGACTCAGATAATTAAACTACAACAAGATTAACGCACCACGTCTAATGAACAGCCAGCGATTGACTGTTTTAGTCTGGGTTATTGAGACATCGGAGTCTCTGCTTTCTGAACATATTGAGTAGCTATTTATCCATATAGAGACATGATGTGACAGGATATATGATACCGTCAAGAAGTACTGTTCCACAATGCATAACTCTCCCGTGTAATTTTTCATGTACAACAAGCTTGTTTATTGTGAACCTGGTTGGGACATTGTTTTGCTTTTTAAACAAGTCAATAGTTCTACCATTCGTATTTGGAGAGAATCGAAAAATTTTTGACACGAATGGCAGTTAGTTTTCATCAGTCGGCTTCATATTGAAGTTGAAGTTTTGAACATTGCGCAGGTTTATTTTACTTTATTTTCTGAAGTTGACAGTGTGAACGATGGGATAAATAGATATATAGTGGTTTCTACACAGGAACCATGCAGCCAAATGCAGAAAATCAAATGCTTAGTCCACTATAGAGTACTTCGTCTTATGCAGGAAGGTATACACACGCGGACGAAGTGCACTCGCTGAAGCAGCCGCAAGTTTTCTTCGCTATTTAAGCTACAAAAACACCGTTCAGCTCGATGTGTCAATGTACAGTTATTCAATGATTTTATGTAAACTAGAACTCAACAACAATTGCTGCTTCAGACAAAGAAACAAAAACGGGGCTGATCCCTCTTTTTAGGAATCGGTGTTTCATGAAAGTGACACGTGTTTTCGAAGAGGTAGTTTAGCATTCATTGAGCATTGTTTCGCCACAATGGAAAAGGAATGAATGCTGCAAATCACAATGTCACGCGAAGAACAGAAAGCAGCTCGAAACTTGCAGCGCGCACCTCAAGCAGAAAGCACGCACGAACTGAGCATACACACGACGAGCGCGGGCAAACTGTCGCAGCTTGACATTTAATGTACGCTGCTGAAGCAGTAAGACGCACAAAATGAACGCACAGGCATACACAGGACAACTGCGAACAACTGTCCATATTCTTACTTCTTGATGTGTGAGCGGCGCGCTTCTTTTGTAAACGCGGCCACGGCAACAGAAGGGACGCTTGTACTCTCCCGAATCGAGAGTTCGATAATCGCGCTCGCAGGAGAGATTCCCGATAGAGTGTACTAGAAGTGTATTGTACCCCTGCTCCGTTGAGCCGAAGCTCATAGAAGCGCCAGACGCGACGACCACCACCAGACGCCAGCCTGTCGCGCCATCTCGCCACAGATGGCGAAAATGCGCTCAAGTTGAGAAGCTTTCAGGACTGCTAAATGGTGTATGGTGTATGCCAGTGGCTTGCCCTTAACAAGTTTCAGAAGGCTAGTTCTATGACGCAGTGAATAGCGTCACGCGCTGCAAAGCGCGCGGTCACTGCTTCGACGCCCCATAGTAGAGGATTCCCTTTTCGTTTTTTTAGATGCGGAGCATCTAATACTCGAGGCTTGTAGTGCGGCGCCGTCCGCAAGCTTCCTCCTCCTTCTTCCACCATCTGTGCATCCCTTCCTCCTCTACACACCGCGCGCGCTTCACTCCTCCACCATCTGTGCACCCTTCCTCCTCTACACACCGCGTTCGACATCTACAATTCTCCTGATTCTCCAGTGGACGCGCATGTGGCGTCGCGCTTCGAGAACATTCAACAGCTGACAGTGCATGCGCCGTCGTGCTGTATATATACTCAAGGTCGGCGCTCGCTCGCTCAGTTGCCGCTCGTCGGTTGGTTTGTACGGCGCGTCGACGTCCAAGGTCGCGGTGAAATGAATTCCAACGAATCCACAAACACAATGATCGACGTCCCTTCGACCAGCGCCGCCCTTTCGCATACGTGTGTACGTGTTCACTCATTTAACACCCCCTCCTACAACCACGTTAACCAATTTAGCCATCGACCCAAGTAAGTCGCAATTTAACACCCCATTTCACAACCACGTTAACCAATTTAGCCATCGACCCAAGTAAGTCGCACTTTAACACCCCGTTAACCAATTATATGCTCCGCATCCTCCTCAGTGTTCCCCCGAGGGAAGCTGCGGGCAATTTTTTTTTCTTCGTAATCTCTTAGTACACCTGCGGCCACGTCTGTGTAGAGCACGCGAGCAGCCAGTTTTTGCCCCGCGGCGTGAAACCTTGAGACAGTTTCGTTAAAGGGGCCCTGAAACACTTTTTTGAGAAACCATGTAACAAATTCATCGAAAAAGCGTACTGCCTCACAAATTCTACGCCACAAACATTTTAAGAATTCGTCCAGTACAAGTGGAGTTACAAAGATTGGTCACACGCTGCAATCGCATTTTCTCTTTTCTCGTACCGACGACAGTTCTCGAGGCTAAACAGGGAGGGGCAAAAAAAAAACGTAATGCATGCCTAGTGACCTTGAGCACTTTTCTTTTATTCGAATACGTAGCTTTTTCGGTGCGATCGCGCATGCACGCATGGACGAGTGGCGGCTTCCCGCGGCGATCTCTGTATAACGACCGAGCATGCCGTGTTCAAATCAGCCAATGGCTGATAGACGGGCTTACTACGAGTGATTTTTGGACTTATTGCGTGATTTGTGCAGAGAAGAGAACGCAATCTTTAGCTGATTTTGATCACTTATTGTGAATTCCAGGCCGCACGCTGCGCTATAACATTTGGCTCGCGTGTTGTCGGGAGCCTCTGCTGCCGATCGGCAGCATTTTCTGTCCATGCTCAAAAAGTGTTGCAGGGCCCCTTTAAGTGATGTATCGGGAGCATTCGTGCCCTACAGTTGTGAGGCTGACCACATCAGAGCCCGATACTGCCTCAAGGTTTCATCCCGCAGAGCGAAAACCGGCTGCTTGTGTGCTCTACACAGACGTGGCCGTGGCTGTAAATACTTCAAAACACAGTATCAGTGCCGGAAATATACGTCAGAAGAGCCATGGTGGGCCCGGCATAAAGCCCTTTCGTGTTAAAATCAGTAGAAATTTTCCATTATTTGAACAGGTCTTGTTGCTGAGCTGGCTACTTCGTTACTGAACGAAAAATTGGCACCCCCCTATGTTGATTTGTCTCTTCATTTTATCCCAATTGCTATTTGCACCATCCCATTTTGAATGCGAGGCATTTCTTAGCGAACTTCGTTGACTTTGAGCGTATCTATATCTATATCTGTCTTTCTAGCCGCTTACGTTTGGGTGCTCTCGTGGTCACCCCCTTAACTTGGCGTGAACCTAAATTATGATTGGAAGGTTAGATGGTTTGACGAATATGACGCGCAGCTCAAGACATGAATAATGGCCCGTCGCGTACGTCGTCAAACACTTCCCGCCAGAGAGCGGCGCATACCCATGGGCGAGTATGTGCCGCTGGTATGCGAGTATGTGCCACAGGTGATTGACAGTTAATCTACCCAGGGACAACGAGAACACATATGGGCAATTTTCACGCGCAAGTGTTAAGAAATTCCCGACATTGGTAGCGTTGCCCCGACGAATGCAAGGAATAAATATCAGGGTCCCAGCTGGAATTGAACCGAAGCATTGCGCGTGGCAATAAAACATTTTGCAGAGCAACGCCAGATCTAGAAACTACTTTTCATATAGGCGCTAATCTTCGTGAAACGTCAATAGTGGTCGCAGTGCTGCCTACCCAATTTTGTAAACATTACATATTTACTGCTTTGATACAGCTGTCATGTCGGATTAACGTCAGTTGTGGTTAGTTGCCATGCCATGCACTGAAGTTGATTTATGTAGCAGTGTCCAGGGACAACATCTTCGCGAGCATCAGCGCTTCATATCAGCTTCTGGTGTTGCTAATACGCATGTTCCAGTTGGCATCGTTGCGCAGATGCAACCAACTCGTTAATTAAACATCTGCAACTCTTCGACATATGTCTGTGCGTGCAACATTTGCACATATATTAAGCGTAATTTTATGACGTGTCGCTCACTAAAAAAATTGCAACACGGTCACCTTTATTCAGCACGCTTTGCAAAACGTGGATTCCCAGGTACGCGGGATCTGCCGAGATTTTTTTAAGGAATTCTCTGCCAAGGTTAAATGCATTTACTACTCGTAAAAATGTTTGAAGGACCACTATTGAATCGGCCCACTATTGAAAGGACCACTTTTGAATTGAAGTCCACTGTTCTGAAAATCACGATATTTTATTTTTTGACACACAACGGCATTCATCAAACATCACGAAGTTCATTATGGGCATGACGATAATTATAGCACGAGAACAAAACGACAACACAGAGACAAGGATACGAAAGACACGAGCGCTCGTGTCTTTCGTGTCCTTCTTGTCTCTGCGTCGTCGTTTTGTTCTCGCGCTATAACTATTGTCATGCCATACCAACTAGCCCAAGCTGCCACACTTCATTGTGGGCGTCAGGAAAAGAGCGCGCGTGCACACACACACACACACACACACACACACACACACACACACACACACACGCACGCACGCACGCACGCACAGACACACACACACACGCACGCACGCACAGACACACACGCACGCACGCACAGACACACACATACACACACGCACAGACACACACGCGCGCACGCACACACACGCACGCACGCACAGACAGACACACACGCACGCACAGACACACACACGCACAGACACACGCACAGACACACACACACACACACACGCACACACACACACGCACACACACGCACAGACACACACACACACACACACACACACACACACACACACACACAGACACACACACACACGCAGAGACACACAAACACACACACACACACACACCTGAGGGATCGAAATTCAAAGCTAGAACCGGCAAAACCACTTGAGTGCTGCAGTCTTGTAGGCACTTGTAGGACATTTGAAACTCAAAAGCAGAGTAAACAAAAGGGCACAGAGCGTGTGCGTGTATACTCGCGCAAACAGCAACAAAGCCATTCAACTCTCCGCGTGCCCGCCTCTTCGAGGTTTCCACCAGCGCTCATCCACGCCTTGCAGTAAAACCAGCCAACCAAACAAAAGGCACGCTCCACAAGTGAGTTATACAGCCGGTATAGGCAATGCCCCGTACTCTTCACCTCTTTGTACTTTTTTCGTTTCTCACTCTCTGTTTTGTTTCACTCTCTCATACAAGCAGAACGGGGCAGACCACTCGTTTGCACCGCGCGCGGCGCGAGTTGGCAGAGAAGGCCGTGTCATTTCCTGAGTCAAGCAGACACGAATCGTTCCCCGCTATTCAAATGCATCTGGGCGAGACCAGGCAACCGGCAATGCTGCTGCTACTGCCTGGCTGGCTTCCACTTACAGTGCTGCTTCAGTTTCCAACCTCGCTGCTACTCCCTCAAGTTCTCCCTTTTTTTGCTCCTGACTGTCCCTTTCTTGCTTTCCCGAGATCCGCGCCCGGTGTTGTCGAATAGAAAAATAGCGTGTCCGAGTTTGACTCGTTTAATGCGTGCCCGCTTTCTTTCTTTCTTTCTCTCTCTTTTAAGCTTGTATATGTGTGCCCTTCGTCCGTGTGCGCTGTCACAAAACTAACTCCCCCACCCTCCCCCCTGCCCGATTCCAGGCTTGTCATTGTCGCACTGGTGCATCGGTAGTCAGTGATGCTCCAAAAAGGAGACAGAAAAGAAGTAAAGAGTAGGAGCACGAAAGGGCGGAGAGAGAACGGTGACGAGTGGACGCAACGCCACACAGCGCAAAAAAAAAGGTACGCGATGGAAAGCGAGCGCCGACTACGGCGAGAGGAGAGCGAGAAAAAGACGCCAAGAGACGGGCCGCTTGTTTTATGGATTCCGGCGGAAGCCAGGCGAAGCCACGGGAGAGAGCCGGCCAAGCAGGCCCAGGGTTCGGGAGAGCGCGCCATGAGCGCCGAGCGCGAGTGGTGCCGAGTTTTCCTTGTCCGCGCTAATTTCGTAATTGAATAATGAGCGTGCGGAAGAACGAAAAAGAACGAACGAGTGAACACGAACGTGAAGGCATGCATGCGGGCACTAGAGTTCGAATAAAACACAAGAACAACACGTTAGACGGCTTCATTGTGCAAAAAGGAAGCTAAAAGCTCAAAGATAAACTGTTGGAGGACGAGAGAAAGAGACTTGCCTGGTGTTAAACTGGCCCAGTGGCCACGAGGACCCGCGCCAGAACTGAAAATACTAGAAACGATGTGTATGTCGGTGCGTGGGGGGGGGGGGGTGAGGGGGAAGGGGTTTCCACGCAAATGCATTTCCGGACACAGACACCGCGAAGGGCGCTACGGCTGCAGCGGAAGCGCGGCAAAAACGCCGAGTCGCACGTTCCCTCGCAACCCACGGCCTGAACACCAAAGAGACGTACCACACATTGCGAGCAAGGGACGAAAAAAACTGTTCGAATTACGAAAGAACAGAGTGGGTGGGGGGTGGGGGTGGGGGCTCTTGTGCTTGTTTGACCGGCGACACTCGTGCACAAGCTACATGGAGTGCGTTGTTGCATCCACCTCGTGTAACGTTTCTTCTTTGTTTAGATGAAGAGCAGTGTCGGTGTACTCCGTTTCCAAGTAGCGCATCTGTCTGAAGCTATAGCGCCACGAGTGGCGAGATTGCAGGAGCAGCGCTGCGAATAGACTACTGCAGCTTCGAATGAAACTCTCTCTTGCTGCTGCTTGTGCCTTCACAAAGCTACAGAGGCAGTCATAGCTTTACCATGCTCTTAGGTAAAGCAAAGCGAAAGTAGAATAATGAAACAAGGGGGGAGGAGTGAGGTGGTGTGGATCCCGGCAGATACAAATCGCTCAGCGCGGAGCGCGCTTGTCTATAGCGTAGTCTCTGTCGCATTTCCGATAGAGAAACGCCCTGAACCGCTCACGCAGTCTCCCAATTAGCGAACACCGAAAACTAAGAGCTCCTCTCATTGCCTTTCGCCCTCTCTCTCTTTCCTACTGTCCGTTTCCCGCGAAAAACTGTCCTTTACAGCCAGTTCTTTCGGGCAATATGGTTTTCACTCACTTTCGTGGTGTATTCATATACTTTTATCCCCTCGCTTGGCACTAAACGGTATACGGAAATAGACTCTTTCTCTTGCCACAAACCACATCTCCATTGCTTCGCGGAATGAGTATTCGTCGCATTTGCTTTCGTTTTTTGGGGGGACGGAGGGGGGGGGGGAGTCTTGTCCCTCTCCTGCCGCCATTATAGGCCCGCGTGGTTAATTTTCCCGACGTGCGTGATTAGGATCGCAGTGACGAGCGCACGCGGAGTGCCTACTTATCGACGCTCATTAATTTCGGTCGACGGGGCAAGGACAGATGTGCCGGCACCATGGCTGCCTCGTGGGAGTTCGATTTCGCATCAGAATTAGTGCCAACTCACACACGTGCACACACAACCACTCATGCTCACACACACACACGAAATAAGAGTAGGGCGAGGAACGTCGGAAGCAGCAAGATGTTTGATGGGCGTTGATTACCCCTCCCAAAAACGCGGGACGGGTCCCCGTGGTTTTCTGGTTTTACTGTCGGCGACGGTTTTTCGACGGCAAAACGCATACGTCACGATATTTATCTTGCCCCCGACCGTGCTCAGAATGGTCGCAAACTATGGAACGAACAAGAACGGTTGGGCGTTTATTTTTTCTTTGTTTGTTTGTTTTTGTTGTTCTCCTAAACTGACGAGAAGGCACACATTAACACATGTATGAGTAGGCTCTGAATGGAAACCGTTACAATCGGATTCGCCAAATCATGCAGGAAACCACGCTCACCGCTTCAATAAGGTAAACCAATCTAGACAGCCGTGTATTCAATGAACGTTAGAGCCTTTCTGCTTTGCCTGGAAGTAAGGATACTCTTCTCTGCTTTTCTGTAAGCTATAGCGACAGAAACGTTTCCTATTCTTTTTTTAGAATGCAGAGAAAAGGTACCTACTGCCTTGAGTATATTCAAGAAAAAAAATGTTGGTGCGAAATTGGGATTGTCAACTTGAGAGACACTCTCACTACTCAAAGAAGGGCCAACAAAAACGACTAGCGTTATCTGTTTCTGTTACACTACGGTGTTCTTTGGGTTCAATACCTGTTTGCTTTGTGTAGTTTGGATGTGCTTAACGAAAATCGGGCCTGTCAGTTTCTCTTTTGGCAACAAAGACTAATACGTCATTAAGGTGCGTCAAATGTGTTATAGCCCAAATATCAGAATTTCTTTATTCGATTTCTTTATCCCAATCTTCACTGTCTGTTGATATCAGCTGTTCCAGCTGTTAATGTCGTCTGCTGATGTAACCAAACATCCGTGTTCACCCAATCATCGCGAACGCAAATAGAGTGTGCACCTGTTTGACTTGTCATAGTATTATCTCTTCAAGATGATTATGATGATGATAATGATGATGATGTTGTTGTTGTCATCGTCGTCATCGTTGTTGTCGTCGTCGTCGTCGTCGTCGTTGTTGTTGTTGTCGTCGTCGTCGTCGTCGTCGTTGTTGTTGTTGTTGTTGTTGTTGTTGTTGATGTTATTGTTGTAAATGAAAGCTGTAACAATCAAATAACAATGTCATTTCAGTCGAAAGCGTATGCTACTGAAAGCAGGAAAATAAGAATTCATATAAGAGAGATAATGAAACATTCACCATATTTATTCCCGGAACGCAAACATGTCTGAATAATTGTACTAAGCAATGGCTTTTCATACCAGAGAATAGAAGGGAAAGAAAAACAATAACAGCATCCACATCCTCGTGTTCTGCTGGTACGCACACATCGTCTTTCTCGGATGGTCCTGATAAATTTTTCTCCTAGTTTAAAACCCCCAAAACAGTTAACGCACAGCAGTAAACGTAACAAGCACTTCACCCGCTGTTCGTGAGTGCTCCTACAGAAAAGACCGCGTACATCTCAGTTTTACGAGTACGTCAGGAGTGAGAATCGGGAAATATTTCTGTAGAACTTGTCACAGAGGCTGTATCGAGCGCTCATTGCGGCTAAGCGGGCGTTTGTCTTCCGTAACATACATCTTCCAGCTGATATCTTCCTCCGCGCGCTGATGCGGATGTTCCGGCGTTGTACTTAACCGACCTTTTTATGACTCCGCGTTCAAAGGGGACTGTAAATATACAGCAGGAGTGGCAGGACCAAGTGATATAACGCTTCCTGACCCTCGGCCCACTTTCTTCCCGACCATCCCTTTCCCTCTTCTGACGTTTTATGAGAGTTCCCGTTCTTTGACGCACTCTCTCCCACTTCGCGCGGCCGTTTCGTGGGGCGTTTGACGCGTGATTAAGCGGTCTACAGGGCCGATTTAGCAGCCCTGGTCAGCCGAGCCAAGCCGCAGCCCGAGCCAGAGGCCCTGCATGCTGGTCATTTATCTTCTCCTCCAATGCCCCGCCGGCCACTTTGCTGCCCCCGGGTTCAAGCTGCTTAACGACTGCGCGCTGCCCTCTGAACAGCGTGCCGCGCGTGCTTCGTATTACGCCAAAAGAAGCAGGGGTGAACAGGTGCACGGGAACACAAGTACCTCCTTCTTTATCGTTTCACGCTCTTATTTCTTCGTGGTTGGGCCGCAGACAGGGGAGATGGCCGCTTAAGCTAAACCTGTTGACAAATTGAGGAAAATGAGCCCATTCGCGAAATAACTGCGGGTTGTTACTTTTTTTACCCGTTGTAAAAGCACAAACAAAGGTGCGCGTCAAAGCAAATGTCAGTTTTTCCTTCTTTTTGTTTCGTAGCGTTTTTGTGAAACCACCGAATGGCGTAACCGTCCAATAACTCATCCAAGTAAAAACTACAGCTACAGGTAGCCCTATATAAACATCGTCTATACGGTTGAGAGTGGTTAATTTAGGAGTGGCGTATTTTTTATATTGGCATTTATCTGAGGTGTCTATGTGTTGGAGATGCCTACTGTTACTACAGCGTGGTTGAAAAGGAAAAATACGGTCATTGTTTGGGGCTCTGGAGTTCGGAAAAAACGTTATGACAAAAAGAAAAAAAAATGTCCCGGGGTTCCTTGTGCCTTAACCTGAGATGACGAGAAAGTGAGAGTTGTCTTTTTGTTTGTTTTGAGTCTATGTATTACAATAGAACAGGCAACATGAGCCGCGGCTTTACGCGTCTTAAGATCGTGCGCTTTTCGGTTTTGTTCGCCGCCCAAGGGAGGGCGCTACAACAACACCCTGTAGCGTCACGTCAGATGACATCAAGCAACAATTTGTGGCGCCATGATGCCGTGTCAACTCTTTACGGCCTGTAACGCCATGATGGTCTCATCACATGACAAACATTTTTGTATCTCTCGAGCTCTACGCCGGGGGACGGTCACCTACGGGCGGTCTAATTTTCCGTTTGATGAGGTATCTAAGCGTTTATGTTGCCTATTTAGTTTGTTTTGTACCCATACCTGCTCGCTGTGATGTTTACTATAAAGCACCAGCTAGCTTAGCACTGTGTCTTTTAAACCTTCGATTGTTTACTTAGTGTTTATTCGAAATTAATTGTTTCGCCATCGGCGCTCTCACAGTATTGAGGTTTCTGTCCTTGTTTTTAGGATTCTCCCGTATACATATTTAAGCTAAGTTCCTAAGTGGGGCCGCAAAGTATCCCTATACATATTAAAGTACACCTTAAACAACAAGAATAACCTTATCTTACTTAATCTGAACTAGTCTTTGCTTATAAAATCAACGAACCCAAACCGGAAAAGAAGTTTTTTTTTGTAGGAGTGCAGTTCTTACAAGCGTCCATGTGGACATTATATAACATCTGTGGTTTTACGTCCCAAAACTACGATATGATTATGATGGTTGCCGTAGTGGAGGGCTCCGGATATTTAGACCATCTGGCTTTCTTTAGCGTGTGCTGACATGACACAGCACACGGGGATCTGGCACCTCTCCTGAAATGCGACCGCCATGGCCATGGGATTTAATCTGTTACCTCTGCGGGTCAGCAGCTAATCACCGAAAGTCTTGATCCACGGTGGCGGTTCATGTATGAATGCTGGCGTGCTGCTGTGTATACCGAGAAATTGAAACAGCAGAGTTTAAATTCAGCAAAAAAAGTGCGAGTAATGTTCCTAAGGACACTTGCAGGCGAAGGGAAGATGAAAAAACTAAAATTATTTGGGAAAAAAGTGGAAATTTATGGATTTATTTTATTTCTTATAGACACAACATTGATGAGAACTGACAGGCAATTGTGGCAATTGGTCAGCACTTCCTGTTAGCTTTCGTTAAAGCTACTGATAAATTTTGAAATTCTGTGTGTTCAAACCCCCTATGATTGCGGAATAATTTGTAATATTGCTTGGCCTAGGAACACGCTTTTTATCGGTGCGCATTAGGCCGGTTTCGCCAAGCACATATGTTTTTTCTTGCTGTGTGCCGTCTTAATAGGTGACCATACAAGTCGAAAAGGAAAGTAAACAACTATTTCAGCACAGTTTCTTGATGAACGCCCAAGGTTGTTTGTTCAACATGCATTTATTTCAAAGTTATAGGCGTTTTGCAGTACTACTGGGGCGGAAACGACGGAATGCAATAGAAATGTTGCAGTAAACGCTATTACGTGCGTATGTCAATAGACACTTTATTTCATATACTGTACGTGTAACGTTTTATGTGTAAACTTATTTCACATTTAAAGATAACCTTAGTGATATGCTAAACCATAACCGTCACAGGTGGTGGCAGTAGTAAAAAAGAGGAAGCAGTGTTATGGCTGCTAAAGTAAAACTTTGTGTTGCGAAGATTATAACGCACGCTGTCAAAGATAGGCAAGCAAACATTAATAATCCTTTAAATGTCGTTCTGAAGGTGGTTGAGGTCTTTCCTCAGCTCAGAACTATACTGCGGCTATAATTTCAATCACCCCACTTCGAGTGAAATCGAAATAGAGAATGGCAGTGAAGTCCTAAGCGCAACTGCCCACAAAGTCAGAAAGGCCCTAAGGAATGTCCGGCACAAAAGAGACTCTAGGATACAGCGTACCCACGGATTCGATCGAAGATAGGGGAAATGTGGTTTTGAACAAGCGTACGCTACTTTGTATGTAGTGATTTAAAAATTAACTCAGCTTACACTGAGTCAAGAAAGGCTGGAACACCACAGAGCTGGTCAGCACTTGGCTGAGCCTGGTCTGGCTGTAGGCGCACGTGCATTCACACATTAAAGCACGAAGTGTTCATGTGGCCACATATATTGATTGATCGATATGTTGAGTTTAACGTCCCAAAACCACCATATGGTTATGAGAGACGCCGTTGTGGAGGGCTACGGAATCTTCGTCCACCTGGGGTTCTTTAACATGCACCCAAATCTGAGCGCACGGGCCTACAGCATATGTGGCCACATTGTAAATTAGGTGTATTGGCTATAAGTTTTCACCTGAATTATTGGCTATATCAACCACGAGTATTTGCTATATATCTATCGGCTTCGATGAAATGTCTCTGTTTCCTTCAATATTTTTATATACCCTACACAGTTGGAAACGTAACACTCAGCTGCAATAACACCAAGTTTTCACTAATATACTAAAGTGTAGACACGAAAGACTCGAGGAAAGGCCGACCGATCAGCTTTCACCAGCATTGTACAAAGCATTCACGAATTTCAAATACGATGAGAGCCACACTTGGTATTCATTAATCTAGAAGACAATAGAAGACAATTTGACTTCGGGAAAATGTGCACATTGCCACACACGCCACTTTCTGTGTTTCTATCTTCTACGTTGCCGGCCTATTGCACGTGTTGGTTATGCCTCACGCAAACTGCGCCAGAATGTCTGAGAGCATTCCAGATTATTTCAGAATCATCTGGAACGCTACAGAAACGCGAACAGCGGAGTTCATTCTCGAACAAATGTGGCCACCAGTGATAATGCTCGAATGTTCGCTGTCGCATTTATAAATGCCGACGCGCATCGCCGCAGATCAGTTTATCGACGACCGACGCACAGTCCGCCGATAGTGTATACCGCGTGCATCGCTTGCTGTAATATGAGACTTTGATTGATTGATTGATTTGTGGGGTTTAACGTCCCAAAACCACTATATGATTATGAGAGACGCCGTAGTGGAGGGCTCCGGAAATTTCGACCACCTGGGGTTCTTTAACGTGCACCCAAATCTGAGTACACGGGCCTACAACATTTCCGCCTCCATCGGAAATGCAGCCGCCACAGCCGGGATTTGATCCCGCGACCTGCGGGTCAGCAGCCGAGTACCTTAGCCACTAGACGACCGCGGCGGGGCAATATGAGACTTTCCGTTACGCGGCCACAAGTTCGGCCAAATAAAAGAGTTTCACCTTGAAGAGTACTATATACTGCTGTCTTCGTCCAAGTCACGACCACGTGACAGTATACATGGACCCCTTCAAGCGATTTATCAAGCAACTCAGTAACCTGTCGAATAAAAGAGGAACTATTTAAATGGCATTCATAAATTTTGAAAAGACATGTGACTTGTTGTACAAAATTGTCGATTCCGGAGTTAATTACCAGAAACATATGTAAATGTTATAACTAGGGTATTATATACACATTCCACAACTACCACATCCCTAAAAAAAATAAAAGCAGGAATACGCCGATCGAGGTAGGAGTATATAGGTCAGAGATACAACAGCTACACTGTTGTTGCAGTTACATGCTTGTTTAGAAGAAGCATTCAAGCGACTTCACATGAAAACTATAGAAATAATAGTTACCAGAGACGATCATAGCAATTTGAGCTTTCAGACGACATTGTACTCTTTAACAATTACGGTGATAAACGCAAAGAATTGTGCGCAAGCAAATTAATTAACAGACACAAAACATATCCACAAAGTGAATGATGATGAGTGGGTGAGACAGTGGGTTTGTTCAGTGTTACTGTGCCGTCCCCTCTCGAAGAGAGCGGCCAGGAGCCGTGTTTGCCTTTCAAGTGCCGCCAAAGGAAGTCGGGGGAGACGCTTAATCCCTTAATAGGGGCTACTTCCACGTCTTGAAACCCCTTTTTCCTTTGTTATGGCCACTTTAAACGGGCGCCGCAAACGACCTTCAGAGCGTCATTTGTCATCTTCTCTGTCAGCTCACGGAGAGAGTGAAAACACCGGTCGTCGACGGAAGAAGAAATGCCAAGCGGCGGGCAGACTCACCCTACCTGCCCGAGCAACAGCACCGCTTTTTTACGGGGGGCACTTACTGAGTGCTTGTGAATGTTTGTTGAAATGTGACCCCAATTCCTGTTAATTAAAGTTACTTTTGTTTAAATGTTCACGAGTGTTCGACCGTTAACTGGCTGGATAGCGGACGCTTTGACCCGTCAAATGCGAGCTGTGAGACCAGCATAGTTACCCTAAATCACTCGTGACATTGACCACTCACGCGTGTAAATGAGTGCCAAAGCGGTGTACATTTATGTAAAATATTTATTGGTCACAACTGGTATGTTATGTTTAGTTGAGAATTTCGTTTTGCCTTCGTTATTACTGCTTTGTGGTATTGCATCTAGCCTGAAATTGGCAAAGACCAGGTCTCTGTCCGTTCCCTTGGTGGTTGTTGGTCGTTTCCAGTCATACGAAACAAATGCATCGTAGCGCATACATCGCGACGTCATCTACATCACAAGCTAGTAGTTGTCCGTGATCATCTCCATCATCATAAGTGCCATCTTCATCGTCATGACGTATAGTGGGTATCTTGCATCTGCTGTGCCGTGGCGGCAGAATGGGAATGAGTGGTCTAGAACACGCTTGTTCTTCATCGTCATCAGTGTCATCGTCAGCGGCTGGTATACGGCACACGCCAACGGCGGACAACGGACAAGCCTCGACTTTGAGGTGCTTCCCCCATAGAAAAGCAGCTTGAAGTCGTTGGCGTCGGCAGGGTTTGGTCCTGGCAAGGTGCAAACCGAGTTGCATCACGGCTGCGGGAGGGGGTAGTGATAATTTATATTGGGTGGGGGGCAGGCGATGGTGTGGCTAGAGGAGAGCTAGTGCCCATTTTGCCCCCCCCCCCCCCCTTGTGGACACCCACGCCTGAAGCCCTCACCAGCGATGATCAAGCAGCCCAGTTATTGTCGTCCTACAAGCCGAAGATGCCGCCTGGATCTAAGGAGTTCGAGCCGTCGCCTGAAGGACCTCCGCCAACAACATCATCGACGGAGGGTGGGACGGGACAGGGAGGGAAGAGACATTCCCCCACCACGCCTGAAAGAAACTGCCGGACCACATTTAAATAAAGCTTGTTCATTCATTGAATCATCAAAACAGTAAAGCGTCAAAGTAGTGCTCAGAATCAGTATGTAAAAGAAAGAAAATCACAGAATATCCACAGAGTGCATGATAATGAGTGGGGCGAAGCTTCCGTTCGTTCGTTCTTTCTTGCTTCAGTCCATCCATGTGTACGTCTGTGCGACCATCCACGCGTCCGCCCAGCAATGCGTCCATCAATCCATCCATCTGTGCGTCCGTCAGTGCATCTGTATGTCTGTCCATCAATCCGTGTGTCTATTCATTTAGTGAACATTACAAGTATCACTATCTCGCATCTTTTCATCGTATATTCAGCATATAGAAGTACCGCCATCCAGCGGACATTCCAAGGACTAAACGAGAGGTGGCACTTGCACACTTTCTTACGGCCTGCGCTTCGTGTCTACTTCCCATCTCTCACCGCCTCTAGTTCACGGCTATGTACCAGTTCACGATATTCATGGCACTGCGGCCCAACCCTCACTAAAGCTTGCTAAAACCAAGGCGGTTACGTCACACCGCCGCGGTGGTCTAGTGGCTAAGGTACTCGGCTGTTGACCCGCAGGTCGCGAGATCGAATCCCGGCTGCGGCGGCTGCATTTCCGATGGAGGCGGAAATGTTGTAGGCCCGTGTGCTCAGATTTGGGTGCATGTTAAAGAACACCAGGTGGTCGAAATTTCCGGAGCCCTTCACTACGGCGTCTCTCATAATCATGTGGTGGTTTTGGGACGTTAAACTCCACATATCAATCAAGCAGGCCACGCCCAGCAAGTTTTCCGTCTGCTTGTCTGTCTGGTCGTCCGTGCGTGCGTTCATCTAGTGAACACTCGAAGTACCGCCATCTCGCATCTCACATCCCCTGTGGCAAATACCCGCTCTAGAGCGGGTATGTGCCACCGACCTCCGCCAAACATTAACAGGGAAGCGTAAACTTCTACCGCGAAGTCAAACTGCCAATGAAGCTTTTCTTTTTCAAGAAATTCCTGAAGAGTCGAAAAATCTTTATTGTGTGTAGGGAGCGATTAGGCGTCACAATAATGTCCCTAATAATCTCAATTGAGAATTCATCTGTTTTTATAGGGCGATTTCATTACTTGAAACCAGTTGAATCTGTATGCCTGCAACTTTGTGGTATACCTTGAATTTAAGATTGTGCTTCGACGATAAAAATAAGTAACATGACTGATGAAGCCTTAAACGGAAGATGATCTCCATGAGCTTTGGGAACAGACCTTGTATATAAGCTTAGTGGAATATAACTTGTAGTGAATATAAGCTGCTCTACCATTACCAACTTTTACAGAGAGAGAGAGAAAGAGAGAGAGAGATGAAAATGAAAATGCAGGCAGATTAGCCTGCTATCTTTTACGTATTCCATTCATTGGTTTATCTCACTGCGTGAATGTGACTGGGACAGCTCATTGTTCTCCCATAGCGTAGCGCATGGTACTTGTTGGACATTTTGTTGGACATGTTTTCTAAACACACACAAGTAACTGGTTCGCTACACTTTCCAGAGGGGAGGGGGGGGTAATGGGAGTCGTAAGAAGGACAGATAGTGGATAGTGTACAGTGGGCGTGGTTCTCAACTGCTCGCCGAAAGGCCGTGGGTTTTATCCTGGTTGCATTTCAATGGAGCCAAAACGCTAGGTGCCCGTGCACTGAGTGACGTCAGCGCACGTTAAAAGCCGCCGGACGGTCGAAATTTTCGGAGCCCTCCATTGCGGCGGCTCTCATAATCCGATCGTGGTCTTGGGACGTTACACCTCAGATGCTATTATTATTAGAATATTGTACAGATACTAACCACTCAAATATGCCACTGTCATTTTGCATCGTGAAAGATTGTACCATCGATTTGCTCCCAAGTAAAGACAGCTCTAGAACGTTCTGGCACGTTAACAGTGAATAATACGAAGTGCAGCAGAGTTTTGTTCGAAAATTGCCACGTCGGAGGTTTCAAAATGTAAGTCACTTATGCTCAAGGTGTCGCTCGGTTAATTAGCGCATTTAATGTGTCTAAAAAAGTTTTATTTGTTGGAACGAAGAAAGAGGGAAAAAATGTTAGAGAAGGAAAAGCAGGGAGGCTTGCTTCCCTACAGATGGGAGTGCTATAAGAGATATTGAAAGAGGGAGAGGAAAGAATGGAAAGCTAGAGAAGCACCTAACGCAGCACACACACATACAACCAGTAAATAATGCAGTCCATCACTCGGGCGTGGTACGCGACATCACTGTCACAGTCGCTTGACCAAGCCCGCTTTTCTTACAAACTTCAGATGTTCCGTTGTCGCCTTCACCTGCGATGTCCTCTGCCGACGACATGAAAGACACTTGTCTATTGTTGACAAATCTTTGTGTATTGTCAAGGTGTGCTAAAACGAACGCCAGTGACTGTCTCTGCACGTTATATACTGGACAGTCACACAGGATGTGGCGTAGCATCTCCTCGCAGCAACAGATATGCATTGCAGAGAGCGTTGCTCGCCATTCCAATGCAGTAGGAATAAGATCTATTTTGACGCAATTCTAAATACCGTTGACTACTATGCTAGCATGAGATCGAAGAAAACAACATGCAAGAACATGCAAGAACACAACAGCAGAAAAATGGGTCAGAATACCTACAGACCGGCTTGTTGTGTTCCCGTCTTTCCTTTTTGTGGTCATTGTGGGCGTTGAACGATTTGGAAGACATTGATGCGTCCATATAAGTACATGAGATGCAGTCGCACAAAGTCATTTAGGTAAAAACACAGCACGAAACTCGCCGACGTAAAGAACCAAACGCGTCAATGGCATATATATCTAGCATTCAATAAAGAAAAGTAGTCATTTCATCCATTGTGAGTTTACGGCATGAACACCTTAATGACGCCGTCACGTTTGTATTTCTGATATATTCTCTTAAATTATAAATTTGAGACATTTCTGGTGTTTCTCCCCATTTCAAGCAAAGAAAAAAGCCACTCCTCGTGTTCAGTCCTGACCTATCACATGTATTCAACTCTCTTTAAAGATGTGCATGTTCTGGGGCATAGTCAGAATTGCTATTTTTAGGGAGGATAAAAGAGTTGAATCCCCACACCCCCCGCAACTAGCGGCCATCCCAATGCCCACGTTAACTTTTTTGTAGATTTTATTTATGTTTATTTACATAATACCTGCATAGCCGTAAAGACATTGTCTGGGGGGCTTAGGGTGGAGGTGAGATGGTTATATTTTTTTTCAGAGAGCTGTGGTAGGCACAACTCTTAAAAGACTCCCAACTTTCATCCTTAAAGAGAATTGTGTGACAAGCCAGGACTCTCCAAAACGAGTAGCATCTAGGTAATTTTTTTTCTTGGCCTAAAACCGCAATTGCCAAACTTATGTTTTAATTTTACGAACATTCATGCTATCAACCATTGCACTAAATCGCTTAATGATACCGTATAGGTTACCGGAAGAGGGCTAAGGGGGAGCCGAAAGGACTTCGCATGTTTGAAGGCTCTGAAGGCTCACATTCGAGAGCAAGGCTTGAAGCTCCAAATGCGGAGATTCCAAGAGTTGCGATCGTTAACGTAGATGCTCTATTAGAAGCCACAGATGCGTCTATTTCGCGCAAAGAAATAACGAGGGAAAGGTTGAACTGGGAAATTCCTGGTGTTACTCCGCATTCTAAGCATAAAAATATTTCTTTGCATGAGATAGCCGTATCTGTGGCTTTTAATTGAACATGAACCGATAGTCCAAAACCGCGTACTTTTAGAAAAACGTGAATGCGTTGAACACTTTTCTTTTATTCAAGTAATGCTTTCGATACCCTAAATCATAAGAGGGTGTTTGTGAGCCCGTGGGGCCCTGATAGAGGTTTCATTTCTTTTACTTATTGATATTAATATAAAGAGCAGTTGGCGTCATCTGTAGAATTACATAAAGGAAATGTTGAAGGGATCATAGAATAACTTGTAGATCATATATGTTATTTGCATTGTAATCATAGATAATTTGCACAACACACTTGAAGTAAAGGAAGTGTATATAACATACAAAAACTATAATGATTGATCGTCACAATTTCGTAAAGAAATCATCGAGAAAAAAAGGTACCTAAAAAAATTTGGCAGATCCCACGTACTTGGGAATCGACGTTATGCGAAGCATACGGAGGGAATCAGACGATGTTGAAATTTTTTTTTATTAAGCGAAACGTCATGAAAGGACGCTAAATGTATCTACGAATGTTACACACACCATGATATGTTGAAGAGGGGCAGATGTTAATATAACCAACATACACTTGCACAACGATGCCAACTAGAACATGCGTATTAGCAACACCAGAAGCTGATATGAATCGCTGATGCTCGCGAAAATCCTGGCCCTGGACACTGCTACATAAATCAACTTTAGCGCATGGCAACTAACCACAATTGACGTTAACCTGACGTGACAGATGTATCAAAAGAGTACATTTGCAATGTTTTGAAAATTGGGTAGGCAGCACTACAACTATTATTGGCCTTTCACGAAGATTAGCGTCTATTTGGAAAGCAGTTCCGAGACCTGGCGTATGTGTGGTAAAATGCTTCATTGCCACCCAGAATGCTTGGGTTCGATTCCAGGTATACGACCCTGACATTTATTCTTTGAATTCGTCGGATCGACGCTACCAAGGTCGGGTATTTCTTAACGCTCGCACGTTAAAATTGCCGATGTGTCTTCTCGTCGTTCCTGGGTAGATAATAAGTGTCAATCACCTGTGGCACATACCCGCATACCAGTGGCACATACCCGCCCGTGGGTATGTGCCACTGTCTGGCGGGAAGTGTTTTGACGATCTACTCGACGGGATTGTGACATTATTCGTGTTTTGACCAGCGCGTCATATTCGTCAAACCATCTTATGCTTCCATGCTATTTTTGGTTCACGCCAAGTTAAGGGGGTGACCACGAGAGCAGCCAAACGTATGCGGATATAGATAGATAGATAGATAGATAGATAGATAGATAGCTAGATAGATAGATAGATAGATAGATAGATAGATAGATATAGATAGATAGATAGATAGATAGATAGATAGATAGATAGATAGATAGATAGATAGATAGATAGTAGATAGATAGATAGATAGATAGATAGATAGATAGATAGCTAGATAGATAGATAGATAGAGATAGATAGATAGATATGATAGATAGATAGATAGATAGATAGATAGATAGATAGATAGATAGATAGATAGATAGATAGATAGATACGCTCAATGTCAACGAAGTTCGCTAAGAAATGCTTCGCATTTAAAACAAGCCCACATGCTGAAATGTTTGAAGATCAGATACCTGACGCATCTAAAGGTCTCAGCTTACATGAAATAAACGCCGCCCATGCTTAAATTTCTGAATACTTTTGATATGTCATCTATATCAAATCTTTTATCATTTATCATTTCGCTTACCGATCACTCATTAGATTTTTCGAGTATTATCAATTTAGAGCGCACCATGAGGAGCGGAACGCAGAATGATAAAAGATCAGTTCCAATATCTAATTTGTAGATTTGTTCGATGACGATGAATAACGTAATCTTCCTCTATATTATGAATACGCCTCTAACTTTATTTCATATATCTCGTCTTCACGTCTTAACTGTACGTCATGTTTTCTTCTTTTCCACACGATCTGTTAGCAGCGGCGGAATGGGTACGCCCCTGATACGTCACTTCCTTTTTAAAAGCAATCTGTAATGTGCCGTTCATTTTTCCCTCGTGTTTTAAACAGCACGCGTAAATGCCAATACGCATCAGATAGTGTAATCTATGGCTTCAGAGATTCAGTCTTTTCAGTCTTTTTGATAGTGCACTATTTGCTGCGTTGAATTGGATAGCAGTCATTCCCTGCAAAAAAAAAAAAAACTGTTCGCGTGATTTCCTTGAAGAACAGCCCAATCTCGATCGTTTCGATGGTAGCCTTCAAAACGTTGGCTTATGCACTTAATGTGTGATATTATGTTGCTTTAATTAACACACGCACACATACGCACACACACACATATGCGCACACACCGAAAAAAAAAAGCAAACGATAAATCCTTTTTTCTAATATAGTCTTGGTTGCTCCCATAGCATAGACAGCGCCGCTGCAGGTTCTGATATTCAGTATTGTATGTTCTCTATAACGGGACATTCATCTAAAATTTGGTGGACAGCGCCACAGTGACCACAAGGAATTGACAACTTCTGAACGGTGACTGACGAAGCCGTTCACGATTGATTGATTGGTTGGTAGGGTTTAAAGTCCCAAAACCACCATGTTATTATGAGAGACGCCGTAGTGGAGGGCTCCAGAATTTTCGACCACCTTGGGTTCTTTAACGTGCACGTAAATCTGAGCACACCGACCAACAGCATTTTCGGCTCCATCGAAAATGCGGCCGCCGCAATCAGGACTCGATCCCGCGACTTGGAAGCCGTTCAAGAGGCAAGGCCACTAGATCTAGCAACCTTGCCTCTTGAATAAACGACTTCTTAAAATACTTGCGGTGGCCGTCCAACAAACACTAATACATGCTAAGAGGCAGTAAACTCATGATAGAAGCGTGTGACGACCTCGGGGTTGAAAATCACGTTTATTTTGAAGCGTGGTTGAAACGGCGTGGTGAAGTCGTTGGTTGTCAGCGCCATCTGTTGTATTTACGAAGCACCGCTTTTAGGCGCGCGAAAGAGCTCCCATTTCATGTTGCAGCAGGAAGGATCCTCTTTTGCGTTGCTATCTGAATAGTACGAATCAAGATGAATAATGGCACCCGCTACGGTAGCTTGGGATTTAGAGTGTCGCGCTGCCACGATCGAAAACGCAGGTTCGACTCCCGGCCACAACGAGCGCAATTAGACAGTGGCGAAACGCAGGAACACCTGTGTACTTAGATTTCGTTTCACAACTAAGGACGCCGCTGTAATGTCACGCTAGATTACACGTGCGTCATATAGCAGCAGAAAGCGCATCCGTGCCGCCCTTTCAAGGCATAGAGAAAACAGCTTGGCAGCTCACTTGAAAACGCCGTAACAACCACATTTTCTTGTCTCCACATTTGACTATGTATACACACAATCCCGCCGTCCCACGCGCGTAGTCTGTGCCAAGTTCGAGCATTTTCCTCGCTGTAGGTTTATTCCGAGGATAGCACACCTTATTTTAATGTTAAGCGAGAGGAGCAAGAAAACAAAAAGCCTGCACTTCGACATATGTGCTTGATAAAGTACAATTTCCAGCCGTTCGCGTTTTTGCCAAAAGATATATATATATATATATATTTCATCTGATTTGTAATCTGTCATAGAACATGAAGCGTAGGTGTAAAATGTGCAGCACAAGTATTAGCATTAGAAACACACCGATATTCGTTGTTGATTACAATTTGTTACGAGCAAAACCGCGTCAGAATGATTTGCAGCTCTAGTTAAGAACACATTTGTCTTCTAATGTGTCATGGATATATATATATATATCACTTTCATAAGACTTCATAAACCACGACCACTAAACGTGTCTATCTTACCTAAGTTACTTTATAAGCCAAGTGAAGATCCATTTGGACACAGAAAATTGAACTTATAACTTATAACTTTTCTTGCAGATGGCATTTTTTCCCTCAAGGTACATTAACATGAAAAATCTATTTGTTTATTTTGAACATACAGCCAGTTCCTACGAATATTCACCCTCTGTATGTGCTCGCTTATGGCTCGTCGATTATTCACCTAATAGAGATGTTTAACTTCTAACCCTTTCAATCTCTGCGGGACCTCATTTTTAAATTCAATTCATTTCCGCTTATTTCAGGTACTCCCTGAGGAGACAGATTGATTTGATTGATTTATTGGGTTTAACGTCCCCAAACCACCATATGATTATGAGAGACGTCGTAATGGAGGGCTCAGGAAATTTCGACCACCTGGGGTTCTTTAACGTGCACACAAATCTGAGTGCACGGGCCTACGACATTTCCGCCTCCATCAGAAATGCAGCCGCCGCAGCCGTCGTGAGCTGTGGGTCAGCAGCCGAGTATAGCCACTAGACCACCGCGGCGGGGTCTGAGGAGACAGCCTTGAATACCTGACGGAGGTCCCCGCACCCAGGAGCAGCAGGAGCAATAGAGGAAGCAATACAGTAACGTTTGGAGCTATGCATAGGCAGAAAATAAATTATGTACAAAATTGACAAGGAAATCGAATGATACAACAGTGGTGCTTACTACAATGCAAAGTGCTGATCACAATGATACAAAATGTTTATAACATTACAGAAAGTTAAAAAATTCGGCAGATCCCACGTACCTGGTAATCCACGTTATGCGAAGCATGCGGAGGGAAGGGGACTGCGTAGCATTTTTTTTATTGAGTGACACGTCATGAAATGACGCTTAATATATGTACACGTTGGTCACACACAGGTATATGTTGAAGAGTTGCAGATGTTTATATAACCAGTTGTTTGCACTTGCGCATTAATGCCAACTGGAACATGCGTATTAGCAACACCGGAAGCTGATATGAAGCGCTGATGCTCGCGAAGATGCTGGCCCTGGACACTGCTACATAAATCAACTTCAGCTCATGGCAACCAACCACATTTGACGTTAACACGACGTGACGGCTGTATCAAAATAGTACCTATGTAATGTTTTTTCAAATTGGGTAGGAAGCACTGACACCACTATTATCGTTTCACCAAGATTAGCGTCTATTTGAGAAGTAGTTCGGAGACCTGGCGTAGCTCTGTGGTAAAATGCTTCATTAGCACCCAGAATGCTTCGGTTCGATTCCAGCTGGGACTCATCGGGTCGACGCTACCAACATCGGATATTTCTTAACACTCTGTGATGTTATTGGGGCAGGACCGCTCCAGAAAGAATCAGACAGCACGCCAGTGCACAAACACACGTCCAACTTCTATTGTACCCTTCACACATGGACAACCCACACATTACGAAGTTCCTAACAAAAAACACGCGGCTAAACTAAATGAATAAGTAGAACGTTCGGCCTACAGTTCAGGTCGTCGGGGTAGTAGCCTGGGCCGTCGTTGATGCCCCGTCGGCACCATTCAGTGGCGAAGTCGACGTTGTGCGGCGTCGTCACCTGCAGTGACGAAGTCGGGAGACGCAGGGTCGCCGCGTCGAACTCCAGTGGCTCAGCGCCACTGTCGACGAACTGGAGCCGACGACACACGTGTTCCGGCGGCAGGGAGTTGTGCCCTTGAGCACCTGCAGTCCGCCTCGGAAACCCACGCCAGCCCTCCTGGAACAGCGGCGCAAGGGCAGGTTCAGGCACCCGGCGCCAGCTCTCCACGACCAGCGGGACAAGGACAGGTTCAGGAACCTGGCGCCAGCTCTCCTAGACCGGTCGTCTAGCGGAGGCTGAGCTGTCCACTCGGCTGGTACGAGTGTCGCCACGTGGCCTGGGTCGTACCTATGGGCCAGACGCCCAACGAGGTAGTCCTGCCTCGAACGACGTACCTCGCGCACTGCCGAAGGCACGGGTCACGCACCCTCGAGCCCGCGCCTCACGAGCTGTCGTCTTCCTCGTAGGCACCGCACGGCACATACACGCACACATCACATCCTCTTCGCCACCGCACGGCACACTATTGTCGTTTTTTTTTAGTTTCTGTTTCGCGTCCGCGCAGCACATATTATGACATCACCCCCTTTTCCGAGAAAGTTGTTTGCAACTATTCTACTACAAGGGCGCGGGGCGAACGAATGGTCACTGCACTGCATTGCCTTAGGGGTCGCATGTACATAGTAGCAGAATGTTCACAGAAGGCTGCTTACAGTTCGGTTGGAAAACTACCGTACAAGTAGGGTTGCTATGTCGCAACTAGGAGTCAACTATTCACGACTGAGGGCTAGTAGTATTAAGAACCACGTTGCTACCTGAACGGCAGTTATGCGCGACTCAAGTAGTCGGCTCCAACATTGTCACAACCTTTGATGTAATGAACTGTGAATGAGTACTCCTGCATAAGGAGACTCCACCTCAACACTCTGTTGTTCACGTGTTTGGCGGAATTTAAATACTGTAATGGTTGGTGGTCTGACTGAATGACAAAAGGTTTGCCATAGAGGTAAATATGAAATTTTTGCACTGCCCAAACAAGTGCAAGGCATTCCCGTTCTATTGTTGAATAGTGGGTTTCTCGGGGCAATAAATTACGACTTGCGTAAGCAACTGGATGCAGCACCTGGCCCTTTCCCATCTGGAGCAATACTGCGCCCAGGCTTGTATTGGAGGCATCCGTACGAAGAACGAACTCCTTCGAGAGGTCGGGAGCAAGGAGGATGGGAGCATCACCGAGCTTCTTCTTGAGGGCCGTAAATGCTTCCTCTTGATGTGCGCCCCATGAAACAGTGTGGCTTTGTCCCTTTCTTGTAAGGTCCGTCAGCGGCTTGGTCAGTTCGGCGTAGTTAGGTATAAACTTCCTGTAATAGCCGGTCAAGCCAAGAAACGACTGCACTGCTTTCTTGGTTGTAGGTCGTTTTGCGGCAAGAATCTTGTCCAGCGTTTTGAGAAGCGGTTCAACTGTAGTCTCCCCGATTCGATGTCCCAAGAAGGATATGCTTCGCTCTCCTCGTATTTTTTGAGCATGTTGATATGAAAAATCTTGTTTTTCCCAAACACATCGATGACGTAGTCGACATCATTTTTCCGTTCGATGACTTGGAACGGCCCTTTCCACTGCATTAACAGCTTGTTGGAGTCAGTCGGGAGCAGAATTAAAACCTTGTTGCCTGGGCATAATTTTCTAGGGCGACTTTTCCTGTCATAATAGGTTTTCTGCTTCACACGAGCCTTCTCCAGCTGTTCATGGGCTATCTTGCAAGTCTCCTCTAGGCGATTACGCAAATCAAAGACGTAGGTGTAAGTCGTCCGCGTTTCTGCGTCTAGCCCCTCATTTGTCCACAGTTCTCTCAGCACGGTTAGCGGTCCTCGGACGTGGCGGCCGTAAATGAGCTGAAACGGAGAGAACCCGAGGCTTGTCTGTGGAACTTCCCTATATGCAAAGAGTAGCGGAGCTAGGTACCTGTCCCAAGATCGAGGTCTCTCTTGGCACATTCTCTTTAGCATTGTCTTCAGGGTGCCATTAAGTTTCTCCACGAGACCGTTCGCCATCGCATGATATGGGGTTGTCTTTAGCATCTTCACGGAGAGAAGCCTGCTAACCTCGTTCATTAATTCTGAGGTAAAACTTGCCCCTTGGTCGGTGACGATTTCCTTTGGCAAGCCGATGCGGGAAAAAATCTCGATGAGTGCTTCCGCAATGTGAACTGCATCGATTGCGGGCAATGCTACAGCGTCAGGGTAGCGAGTCGCAAAATCGATAAGTGTCAGAACATATCGGTTCCCACGGTCCGATCTTGGTGAAAATGGGCCGATTAAATCAACCGCGACCCTTTCAAAAGGTGTCCGGATAAGAGGCATGTTGCCTAGTGGTGCGACTCCAACTTTTCCTTTAGGGGTAGTTCTCTGGCACTTGTCGCAAGACTTGACAAAGCGCTTTACGTCTCCGTTCAGGTCAGGCCAATAAAATTCTTCTAGGACACGATCAGTAGTTCTTTTGATGCCTTGGTGTCCCGCCATGATACTGCCATGAGCAATGTCCAGTATGCCTAACCGGAACGCTTTCGGAGTGACCAGCTGTTTAAACGTCCTGCCAGTGGCAAGGCGGTAGCGTCGATAAAGCAATCCTTTATCTTCGATGAAATCGTAACAGTGGCCCTTTCCCGATTTGAACTCTTTATTCACTTTAGCAAAGACAGCTTTGAGTGTCGGGTCATTTCGCTGTTCCTCGACGAGTTGGGCTCTGGTAACGTCAGGTAAGAGCGTTGTTGACACGTACAAAGGCCTGATATTTTCTTGACCTTGTTGATTGGCTTTGGTTTTTGCCACGCTTGAAGAAGCAGATCTTGAGGTGACAGGTGACTTGGTCGGGTGTGCTTGCGCAGGTAACTCATCCACCTGGGTATGAGTCGCCTGCTTCCAGTCAGAATCTGGATCGTATGGTCCTCTGACGCCTGGAAGATTTCCCAGCACAAGGTCATAGAGGGGTTGATCCATACAAGCCACTTTCAGCATCCCTGTGAAGTACGGCGTGTTGACTTGTACAATAGCTTCCGGGAGATGGCTAGTTGACCTGTCTAGGAGAACGACACTGATTTTCTTGCCTGTCAGGCACACATCAGGAACGAGCTCCCGTCGGACGATTGCCGTGTTGCATCCCGTATCGCGTAAGACTCGAACCTCTCTTCCTAGCAGCAGACCTTCGATCACTGGCATCCCGTCGGCCAGGAAACGTATTGTACCCGGCACGTTCTTGTCGTCGTGGTGACTCGAGCAAGGAATCTTCCCTCCTGGACGCTTGGCTGTTTTTCTAGCACCAGCCCGGGCAGAGTCAGGTTCGCTAAATGCGCACGAAGAACTCGGTTTGTTGTCCCCATGCTGGTTTCGACAAGTTTCTGTGACATGTCCCGTTTTACCGCACAACTTGCATTTCAGCATCTGCTTAGGTGGATTGCGGCAGTCAGGAGCCAAATGTCCGAAACGATGACACAGGATACACTTGAGTTGCGGTTTCCGCGACGCTTCGGTAGGCTTTCCACTGGACTCTTTCGCGGGGTCAGGACCTTTTCCTATATTAGTCAAATTCTGCGCCTCAAGGAAGCGATCCGTCAAATTAGCGAGTTCATCTAGTGACTTGCACTCTCGCTCTTTTAAGAAAACAACCAGCTTTGGATGGCAACAACGCAAGAATTGCTCAGAGATTACGTGATCCCTTAGACCTTCATAGGTTTGGGATACGTTTGCCATGTCTATCCAATGGTCGAAATAACTGGTAATTCTTGCTGCTAACTGTCGTCCAGTTTCACCATCTGCTGCTCGTGCTTTCCGAAACTTATCTTGGTAGCCTTGAGCCGTAAACTGAAATCTCTGCAGTAGAGCTTTCTTTACTTTTTGGTAGTCCAGCGAATCAGCGGCAGTCATTCGGCCTATCACGGTTAACGCGTCACCCGTTAGGCACAGGCTAACAGCGAGACCCCATTTTTCTTGCGGCCAATCCTGTCCTGTGGCTACGCGCTCGAATCGCTGCAGATACGCGTGCAGATCATCGCGTTTCTCGTCAAATACAGGCAGTAACTTCTGCGGATTGAGGGGTGAGGAGGTGCTGGGCGCAGTCAAAGCGTAATTAGCGGCTACAGGCATATTCTGAGCTCCTTCCTGAAGCTTTAGCTTAAGCTGCAGAATTTCACGCTGTCTCTCGTCAGCTTCTTTGGCTGCCTCTCGCTCTGCAGCTCTCTCATCCCTTAGCTTAGCCTGTTGGGCCTCAATCCACTTGTTTAGCTCTGCACCCGAGAACCCTAGTTGGAGCCCTATAGCGGCGAGTTTTTCCAAGTCCATGGTGCAGTCTGAACGTGTGTCTGCCTCGAGCGAAACTGTCCTCTTTCACTGGTTTAACGAGCGGATCCTGGCAGGCTCGCCAGTTTGTGATGTTATTGGGGCAGGACCGCTCCAGAAAGAATCATACAGCACGCCAGTGCACAAACACACGTCCAACTTC
The DNA here is from genome assembly GCA_013436015.1 of Rhipicephalus annulatus. Classification (NCBI taxonomy): domain Eukaryota; kingdom Metazoa; phylum Arthropoda; class Arachnida; order Ixodida; family Ixodidae; genus Rhipicephalus; species Rhipicephalus annulatus. The sequence goes on along the minus strand of WOVY01007623.1, from coordinate 8,823 downwards.
TATTGTACCCTTCACACATGGACAACCCACACATTACGAAGTTCCTAACAAAAAAACACGCGGCTAAACTAAATGAATAAGTAGAACGTTCGGCCTACAGTTCAGGTCGTCGGGGTAGTAGCCTGGGCCGTCGTTGATGCCCCGTCGGCACCATTCAGTGGCGAAGTCGACGTTGTGCGGCGTCGTCACCTGCAGTGACGAAGTCGGGAGACGCAGGGTCGCCGCGTCGAACTCCAGTGGCTCAGCGCCACTGTCGACGAACTGGAGCCGACGACACACGTGTTCCGGCGGCAGGGAGTTGTGCCCTTGAGCACCTGCAGTCCGCCTCGGAAACCCACGCCAGCCCTCCTGGAACAGCGGCGCAAGGGCAGGTTCAGGCACCCGGCGCCAGCTCTCCACGACCAGCGGGACAAGGACAGGTTCAGGAACCTGGCGCCAGCTCTCCTAGACCGGTCGTCTAGCGGAGGCTGAGCTGTCCACTCGGCTGGTACGAGTGTCGCGACGTGGCCTGGGTCGTACCTATGGGCCAGACGCCCAACGAGGTAGTCCTGCCTCGAACGACGTACCTCGCGCACTGCCGACGGCACGAGTCACGCACCCTCGAGCCCGCGCCTCACGAGCTGTCGTCTTCCTCGTAGGCACCCCACGGCACATACACGCACACATCACATCCTCTTCGCCACCGCACGGCACACTATTGTCGTTTTTTTTTAGTTTCTGTTTCGCGTCCGCGCAGCACATATTATGACATCACCCCCTTTTCCGAGAAAGTTGTTTGCAACTATTCTACTACAAGGGCGCGGGGCGAACGAATGGTCACTGCACTGCATTGCCTTAGGGGTCGCATGTACATAGTAGCAGAATGTTCACAGAAGGCTGCTTACAGTTCGGTTGGAAAACTACCGTACAAGTAGGGTTGCTATGTCGCAACTAGGAGTCAACTATTCACGACTGAGGGCTAGTAGTATTAAGAACCACGTTGCTACCTGAACGGCAGTTATGCGCGACTCAAGTAGTCGGCTCCAACATTGTCACAACCTTTGATGTAATGAACTGTGAATGAGTACTCCTGCATAAGGAGACTCCACCTCAACACTCTGTTGTTCACGTGTTTGGCGGAATTTAAATACTGTAATGGTTGGTGGTCTGACTGAATGACAAAAGGTTTGCCATAGAGGTAAATATGAAATTTTTGCACTGCCCAAACAAGTGCAAGGCATTCCCGTTCTATTGTTGAATAGTGGGTTTCTCGGGGCAATAAATTACGACTTGCGTAAGCAACTGGATGCAGCACCTGGCCCTTTCCCATCTGGAGCAATACTGCGCCCAGGCTTGTATTGGAGGCATCCGTACGAAGAACGAACTCCTTCGAGAGGTCGGGAGCAAGAAGGATAGGAGCATCACCGAGCTTCTTCTTGAGGGCCGTAAATGCTTCCTCTTGATGTGCGCCCCATGAAACAGTGTGGCTTTGTCCCTTTCTTGTAAGGTCCGTCAGCGGCTTGGTCAGTTCGGCGTAGTTAGGTATAAACTTCCTGTAATAGCCGGTCAAGCCAAGAAACGACTGCACTGCTTTCTTGGTTGTAGGTCGTTTTGCGGCAAGAATCTTGTCCAGCGTTTTGAGAAGCGGTTCAACTGTAGTCTCCCCGATTCGATGTCCCAAGAAGGATATGCTTCGCTCTCCTCGTATTTTTTGAGCATATTGATATAAAAAATCTTGTTTTTCCCAAACACATCGATGACGTAGTCGACATCATTTTTCCGTTCGATGACTTGGAACGGCCCTTTCCACTGCATTAACAGCTTGTTGGAGTCAGTCGGGAGCAGAATTAAAACCTTGTTGCCTGGGCATAATTTTCTAGGGCGACTTTTCCTGTCATAATAGGTTTTCTGCTTCACACGAGCCTTCTCCAGCTGTTCATGGGCTATCTTGCAAGTCTCCTCTAGGCGATTACGCAAATCAAAGACGTAGGTGTAAGTCGTCCGCGTTTCTGCGTCTAGCCCCTCATTTGTCCACAGTTCTCTCAGCACGGTTAGCGGTCCTCGGACGTGGCGGCCGTAAATGAGCTGAAACGGAGAGAACCCGAGGCTTGTCTGTGGAACTTCCCTATATGCAAAGAGTAGCGGAGCTAGGTACCTGTCCCAAGATCGAGGTCTCTCTTGGCACATTCTCTTTAGCATTGTCTTCAGGGTGCCATTAAGTTTCTCCACGAGACCGTTCGCCATCGCATGATATGGGGTTGTCTTTAGCATCTTCACGGAGAGAAGCCTGCTAACCTCGTTCATTAATTCTGAGGTAAAACTTGCCCCTTGGTCGGTGACGATTTCCTTTGGCAAGCCGATGCGGGAAAAAATCTCGATGAGTGCTTCCGCAATGTGAACTGCATCGATTGCGGGCAATGCTACAGCGTCAGGGTAGCGAGTCGCAAAATCGATAAGTGTCAGAACATATCGGTTCCCACGGTCCGATCTTGGTGAAAATGGGCCGATTAAATCAACCGCGACCCTTTCAAAAGGTGTCCGGATAAGAGGCATGTTGCCTAGTGGTGCGACTCCAACTTTTCCTTTAGGGGTAGTTCTCTGGCACTTGTCGCAAGACTTGACAAAGCGCTTTACGTCTCCGTTCAGGTCAGGCCAATAAAATTCTTCTAGGACACGATCAGTAGTTCTTTTGATGCCTTGGTGTCCCGCCATGATACTGCCATGAGCAATGTCCAGTATGCCTAACCGGAACGCTTTCGGAGTGACCAGCTGTTTAAACGTCCTGCCAGTGGCAAGGCGGTAGCGTCGATAAAGCAATCCTTTATCTTCGATGAAATCGTAACAGTGGCCCTTTCCCGATTTGAACTCTTTATTCACTTTAGCAAAGACAGCTTTGAGTGTCGGGTCATTTCGCTGTTCCTCGACGAGTTGGGCTCTGGTAACGTCAGGTAAGAGCGTTGTTGACACGTACAAAGGCCTGATATTTTCTTGACCTTGTTGATTGGCTTTGGTTTTTGCCACGCTTGAAGAAGCAGATCTTGAGGTGACAGGTGACCTTGTCGGGTGTGCTTGCGCAGGTAACTCATCCACCTGGGTATGAGTCGCCTGCTTCCAGTCAGAATCTGGATCGTATGGTCCTCTGACGCCTGGAAGATTTCCCAGCACAAGGTCATAGAGGGGTTGATCCATACAAGCCACTTTCAGCATCCCTGTGAAGTACGGCGTGTTGACTTGTACAATAGCTTCCGGGAGATGGCTAGTTGACCTGTCTAGGAGAACGACACTGATTTTCTTGCCTGTCAGGCACACATCAGGAACGAGCTCCCGTCGGACGATTGCCGTGTTGCATCCCGTATCGCGTAAGACTCGAACCTCTCTTCCTAGCAGCAGACCTTCGACCACTGGCATCCCGTCGGCCAGGAAACGTATTGTACCCTGCACGTTCTTGTCGTCGTGGTGACTCGAGCAAGGAATCTTCCCTCCTGGACGCTTGGCTGTTTTTCTAGCACCAGCCCGGGCAGAGTCAGGTTCGCTAAATGCGCACGAAGAACTCGGTTTGTTGTCCCCATGCTGGTTTCGGCAAGTTTCTGTGACATGTCCCGTTTTACCGCACAACTTGCATTTCAGCATCTGCTTAGGTGGATTGCGGCAGTCAGGAGCCAAATGTCCGAAACGATGACACAGGATACACTTGAGTTGCGGTTTCCGCGACGCTTCGGTAGGCTTTCCACTGGACTCTTTCGCGGGGTCAGGACCTTTTCCTATATTAGTCAAATTCTGCGCCTCAAGGAAGCGATCCGTCAAATTAGCGAGTTCATCTAGTGACTTGCACTCTCGCTCTTTTAAGAAAACAACCAGCTTTGGATGGCAACAACGCAAGAATTGCTCAGAGATTACGTGATCCCTTAGACCTTCATAGGTTTGGGATACGTTTGCCATGTCTATCCAATGGTCGAAATAACTGGTAATTCTTGCTGCTAACTGTCGTCCAGTTTCACCATCTGCTGCTCGTGCTTTCCGAAACTTATCTTGGTAGCCTTGAGCCGTAAACTGAAATCTCTGCAGTAGAGCTTTCTTTACTTTTTGGTAGTCCAGCGAATCAGCGGCAGTCATTCGGCCTATCACGGTTAACGCGTCACCCGTTAGGCACAGGCTAACAGCGAGACCTCATTTTTCTTGCGGCCAATCCAGTCCTGTGGCTACGCGCTCGAATCGCTGCAGATACGCGTGCAGATCATCGCGTTTCTCGTCAAATACAGGCAGTAACTTCTGCGGATTGAGGGGTGAGGAGGTGCTGGGCGCAGTCAAAGCGTAATTAGCTGCTACAGGCATATTCTGAGCTCCTTCCTGAAGCTTTAGCTTAAGCTGCAGAATTTCACGCTGCCTCTCGCTCTGCAGCTCTCTCATCCCTTAGCTTAGCCTGTTGGGCCTCAATCCACTTGTTTAGCTCTGCACCCGAGAACCCTAGTTGGAGCCCTATAGCGGCGAGTTTTTCCAAGTCCATGGTGCAGTCTGAACGTGTGTCTGCCTCGAGCGAAACTGTCCTCTTTCACTGGTTTAACGAGCGGATCCTGGCAGGCTCGCCAGTTTGTGATGTTATTGGGGCAGGACCGCTCCAGAAAGAATCATACAGCACGCCAGTGCACAAACACACGTCCAACTTCTATTGTACCCTTCACACATGGACAACCCACACATTACGAAGTTCCTAACAAAAAAACACGCGGCTAAACTAAATGAATAAGTAGAACGTTCGGCCTACAGTTCAGGTCGTCGGGGTAGTAGCCTGGGCCGTCGTTGATGCCCCGTCGGCACCATTCAGTGGCGAAGTCGACGTTGTGCGGCGTCGTCACCTGCAGTGACGAAGTCGGGAGACGCAGGGTCGCCGCGTCGAACTCCAGTGGCTCAGCGCCACTGTCGACGAACTGGAGCCGACGACACACGTGTTCCGGCGGCAGGGAGTTGTGCCCTTGAGCACCTGCAGTCCGCCTCGGAAACCCACGCCAGCCCTCCTGGAACAGCGGCGCAAGGGCAGGTTCAGGCACCCGGCGCCAGCTCTCCACGACCAGCGGGACAAGGACAGGTTCAGGAACCTGGCGCCAGCTCTCCTAGACCGGTCGTCTAGCGGAGGCTGAGCTGTCCACTCGGCTGGTACGAGTGTCGCGACGTGGCCTGGGTCGTACCTATGGGCCAGACGCCCAACGAGGTAGTCCTGCCTCGAACGACGTACCTCGCGCACTGCCGAAGGCACGGGTCACGCACCCTCGAGCCCGCGCCTCACGAGCTGTCGTCTTCCTCGTAGGCACCGCACGGCACATACACGCACACAACACATCCTCTTCGCCACCGCACGGCACACTATTGTCGTTTTTTTTTAGTTTCTGTTTCGCGTCCGCGCAGCACATATTATGACACACTCATGCGCTAAAATTACCCATGTGTGTTCTCGTCGTACTTGGATAGATACTAAGCGTTAATCACCTTTGGCACATACCCGCATACCAGTGGCACATACACGCCTGTGGGTATGTGCCACTGTTTGTCGGGAAGTGTTTGACGACGTGCGCGACGGGATTGTGACATTATTCATGCCTCGACAAGCGCTTCGTATTCGTCAAACCACCTTACCCTCTCATGCTAATTTTGGTTCACACCAAGTAAATGGGGTGACCACGAGAGCACCTAAACGTAAGCGGCTAGATATATAGATAGATATGCTCAAGGTCACCGAAGTTCGCTAAGAAATGCTTCACATTTAAAAAAAATAACCAAAAAGACGCACACATACGGAAAAAACAATTACTCAAATAAAAATATTTCTCAGCTTAGCAACCTAATAACGTATGATAGGGTGTTTTAGAACAGCGCACCGCGAGCCCTTGCAGTGCGGTCGCTGCCACTGTGCATGCTGTTAGGGATGGGGGACTACCCGGTCTCTTGTGGCAGCGTGGTGTAACCGGGTGGACGAAACGAACGCTGACAAGAAGGGGATACGAAAAACAAACAGGTTTATGGCACTATTTACACATATTTACAGCAAAGAAAGATTATAGGGGTTTCCCAAACCACGAGCGTGGTGGTTGAACGTTACATAGTTCCGAGCGAGGTCCAGCACTCTGCGGCGTCGTTTTATGCCCTGTCGGGCTCCTCCTCTCCGAGTGGAACACCAATCACACACACACAACAGGTGAGGGGGACGAGCATGCACGGTCCACGTGAACGTCCAATATTGAGTCGTGAACACTGCACTGCAAGGTGGCGCCAGCAGGGCTCTTCCTTGTCGTGTGTGTGCCGCTAGTAGAGAGGTCCCACGATCCTGACAGCATACATCAAAGGGCCCGTCGATTTGTTCGCTTAATTAGCGGGGCGATTTGCGGCGGCTGCCGCGGTCTCTTCCTAAAACTCCCTATTGTCTTTATTCGAACACGTCGAAAACATATTGTAGGCTTATCACAACAAGTATAGGTAGACAGGTAATAAAAACGTAACTTTCACTACTTACTGTTTCAATCGAAATTTTATTACAGATATATAAATTACAGCCAACGAGTTGGCAAGTGTATACGCACATAGAACGACCGCCTGAAGTGGAAACCACGGATGTTCAAAATATATGACTTCAAAGTTAAACGCACATTGTCGTCCCACCTATGCTACCTGTGTATTTATTATATAGCCCACCGCGGTGGAGCACTGCTCGGGCAGGGCGATCGGCTGCTGATTCGAAAGTGGCGGGTCCGATCCCGGCCGCGGCGGTCCTATTTCAATTGAGACGAAACGGTGGATGCCCGCATACAGTTTGCAACGTCAGTGCATGTTAAAACGAACCCCAGGTGGTCGAAACTTCCGGAGTCTTCCACAACGGCGTCTGCCATTATCACATAGAGGTCTTCGGAGTGTTAACCCAACAGTTATTAATACATTTATATACTTTATACTCCTGCGAGGCATCTCGGTGGAGTATAAAGTGGGGTCGCAGCCATCCAGACGCCATAGGGCACGGCGGCATCACTGGAATGACGTCTAATCCATTCGTTTTCGTTACACAGCTCGTCACTACCTTTCTGCTGATGCCGGCTGAGGGTGATGCACCGGGCTGGCAAGCTGCGACCAACGCCTTACAACCGACGACCATCCTGCCTGTTAACTCGTCAAGAGCACATGCGCATCTCAACGATATTTGGTATACGCCCCCTTCATCGACAACGGCTGGCGCTTTGGTGGGTCTCGACGGAGCATTGGCGGCGCTTCAGGCATCTCGCTGGAGTATAAAGTGGGGTCGCGGCCATCCAGACAACACAGGACACGGAGGCATCACTGGAATGACGTCTAATCCGTTTGTTTTCGTTACACAGGTGGGCAAAAGATACGGCAAATGCTATCGCTCAAATAACCTTTGCTTAGTGGTGCTGCCGTGCCCAGGGCTGCTCTGCCTGTTGGTGTTTGAAATGCTGTTTTATGTTGAGAAATTATTAGTTTCCGGGGAAGTTGAAACGAACCCAGGACCTGGAACTGACCAAACCCTCCTCTTTAAACAGATTCAACAAATTGCTGACGATGTCGAGGAGATTAAGAATGACCGTCTCACTGCCATCGAATCTAAACTGGACAAAGCAGCAGCTCTTGATGAGAAGGTTGCCCCCTGTATAAGCACGGTAAACGAACTACAGCAATCCTTTTCAGCTATAGAAGCCAGACTAGATGACCTTGAAAACCGCTCGCGATGGTATAATTTAATAATGTATGAAATTTCAGAAAACGGCAAAAAAAATGACAGGGAGCTGGCTTAAATGGTTAATGAAGGTGTAATAAAGAAGCTACTTGAACTAGAACCAGTTGCTATCAAGCGTATCCATAGACTAGGAAGACCTTCTGCTAATAATGCCCGGCCGATAATACTAAAACTTCTAGATTTCCAGGAAAAAACTGGTATTCTGAGAAATTTCTAAGAATTAAAGGGATCAAAGATCGCGGTGGGAGAAGATTTCTCTCCCCGCGTGCGAAACATCAGGAAGAAGCTGAGACAAGCAGCTAAAGCAAAGAAAATGGCAGGTGAAAAGGCAAATCTCGTATTTGACAAATTGAAATTCAACAGTGAAGTATTTGGATGGGATGAAGAGGCAAATTGCATTCGGCCTATTAAGCGCAACCCTCAGCAAAAAACAACAACAACAACAAAAACGAAGAAACCCAACTGCGCACTTTGCAACCACGCTTACCAGAGCCAGGCTACTAACATTACGAAATCGCGCTAAACTCGCACGCTTAAAAATGCTTTTCCAACTTATTCATAGGCAGCTAAACAACGACAGCTCGAGATTCATATCTACTTCAGAAACCAGACAGTCACGCCATAAACATCCACTAACATTACAAGAATACCGTTTCAGCACCAACTGCTTCAAGTATTCCTTCTTCCTACAGTCAATTAGAGAATGGAATAGATTGCCCGCTTGTCTGACTAATACTAAAGATTTGAATACGTTTTTTTAAACTTTACTTGAAAACCACATTCGTGGCACTCATAGGTGAGATGATGTTTTTCTTTTCTATGCTTTTTTTCTCGCTTGTACAGTTCTTGGTGCTTCTTGAAATTGTCAGTGTTATGAGTGAACTACGTCATATAAAATTTTTGTGTATATCTGCCAGACATAGGTTGTGCTTGTATACTCTTCATGTATCACTATAGAATATCTGTTGTCGCGCATTCTCGTATGTGAGTGCAAGTGTATCATTGCGTATTCGGTTGTATATGTATTTATTGTGTATTTTGTTTGCCCTCCTGCAATGGTCCCCATTGGGACTTGCAGTATGTAAAATGCATACATACATACATACATACAT
>WOVY01007622.1:0-29978 GCA_013436015.1 Rhipicephalus annulatus | reverse complement strand
TCGAAGCGAGTTTGCTTGAGAGGCCATCGTATAGCGAGAAAACGGCGCAGCGCGTTTATGAAACTGGATGTGTTTCAAGCCTTCTACGACTTCGATGTACACTGCCCGAATGCTCAGACATGTAAGCACTACCTAACCTTCGTTGTTTGACATTCCACCTCTTGTACAGCTGGCAGTGACCATCCAGGGGCCGAAAACGTAGACTGCAATATTGGTGAATGGTGGGTCGGTGGTCTGTCGGTCCACTGGCAGATCAAACATCTTCTGTTCTTGTCACGTGCCTCTCAGTCTCTTGCACAAGACGCATCTTCCTTTGATAGATGTGATGCGTCTAATACCGGCAATAATCCACAACCCGGCTGATCTCACTGCTACTTCCGTGAAAAGTCTGCCCTGATGTTTTGCTTGTTGATGGTAGTGACGTATGAGAAGCGTGGTAACGTGGTGCCAGCCTGGAATGATGAAGAGATGCTTTTAGTCTTCCAGCAGATCACTTCTGTGCAAGCAGCCACCGACGTGTAGAAGGCCTTTATCAACAAGAATTGTATTTACCTTCCGAAGTGGGCTTCTCTTGGAATCGGGTGTTTGTCTTTGAGGGCAGTTATCTCTTCAGAAAAGGAATCTTGCTGAACAGCACAAAGCACAGTATCTATTGCTGTTGATAATATTCGACTGCACTCTTTGCTCAATGTCACCCTTAACACAATGAACAATTCCTAAAAAATGCTAGGGCATGAAGCTCCTGCTTTGTCACAACCGATGTGGTCAAGATGTTAACTTTTGAACGTACACCTCTATCTTCATTTGGGGACACCAAGCAGAAAGGCGATAGCCACGACACAGTTTTTTTTTTGCTTTGTCGAAGAAAGTCAGGGCTATTAAACTACGATTGGTTTCCGAGTTTCATCGCTTAAACAATTCTTGTACCATGATCGGAGGGATTCTAATCAATTTGAATGTAGTTCCACTGCTATGGCATCGTCATTTTGCGAATACGAGGCACCCTATTTGCCACGCACACATAAAACCTCGTTTTTTCCGTTGCATGTGTAATCTAATACGACGTTGCTGTCGATGTAAAACTTTGGCATGTCAACTTGCTCATCCAGTTCCCGCTGAATAAAGTTCAGCCCATTCGACTTCGAGTACCGCTCCACAGAGTTTCAATCTCGGAATAGTAAGCTCCGCTAGAGGAGCCAACATTACCTCCCCCTTTAGAAATCCGACGTGATGTCTTCTTGTCTTGTCTTTGACCTTTAGGTATGCGATCGCTGCGGCTGCTTGTGTTGATGCATCATAAAAAATGTGGATGTCCTTGCGCTCAGCTTCTGAGACCAATATTGCTGTGTAGGGTCTTCTGATTTGAACACTTTCCAGCGCTTTATTAGAGCTTTTCCAGTCTTGACATTCTTGGGCTCTGTGAAGTGGTAATAGTGCATTCCAGTGATGTCTGTCGGCAGTGATATCGCGTAGAAAGAATTGGCTCTTGCAGTCACTGGAGCCTCGAATCTCAATGGGTCATACAAGTCGTTGACAGTTGCGAGAACACTACGACGCGTATGTGGTTTTTCTTCAGATGGAGTTTAGAAAAGGAACGTGTCTTCGCGCACATTCCACAGTGGCCCTTGGCTATGCTGCGCAAGCAAAAAATTTCCCGTAAGTCTGCCGCACAGCCTTGAACAGGAAAAACTCGAAGTACATTCTCGTTATTTGAGGCAATTTTATTTAGCCATACGTTCGCTGTTTCAAGCAATGCCTGCGCTTTCTGCATCAGCTCGATTGCCTCTTCAAATCACTCTCCACAAACTCTGTTGCCTTCTCTCCGAACGCACTCGAGCCCGCTCGGGCTCCTTCTTGTTACGAGGCGCGACACCAACACGGTTCTGAAGGTGCCACTGCTCCTAAAGTCGCCGCCAAAGTCACCAGCCGTTTGGTCACGTGTGTTTCTCAGCACGCGACTGCTTCTGCGCAGAGCAGACAAGGCGACGGTGAGTTAAGGCGAGATTTATACACATCATAGAAATAAAGGCATTACAAATTCGGCACTGGGACCGAACAGCCAAGGGAGTCGATGAGCCGAGATGTCTTCTCTCTGGCGCATACGTTGGCTGCTCTATGAGGCCTAGGCCAGTGGCTGGCAACGCGCCGCTTGGCTTTTTATAAGCACCGGGTAGACCGTAACGTCACCAACGTCCAATCAGAAGTGCCACTGGCTGTCTTGTCAGATTTCTCCAGTCAGGAACTGCTGCTGGCGTGCGTCATGATCCTCCATCCCGGAGCAGCTGCGCTGGATAGCACCCAAGGACGATTGATGTTGCCACGCGTTGCGTTAGTCTTGCCAGACTGGATGGTGCCACTTGCATGACGTCGTTGAGATGATGACGTCAGGCGGGCTCGCTTACTGGCCTTGACAAAGATTGCCTCTTTAGAGGCAATGACGTTCGGTGTGGACTCCTCGGCGTAACACCATCGAAGTCCGTACATAACCACAGCTGGGGATGGGCTATTTCAAAAGAAATGCACTTCTGCATTCCGCGATATCTTGCGATATGTCATTCATATACCGCAAGAACCTTAGAAAATCACGGTGATCATCTCGGATCAAAGAACTGTAGTACATAAGCTTTATGTCTACCATCACCGCAACCCCCCCTGCTCCTTTCTAAAACTTATTAGCACTCCAATGAGGCTGTTGCTGAAGTCCCGTCCCATCAGGAGGACATCGTTCAACGAAACTCCCATGTACTCTACGCTGTAGTCAAACACAACTCTGATCTGTCCAGGCCTCTGCGGGTGGTAGACACAGAAGATAGGGAAATACCAGCGCTCCCTCGAGTCGATCAGCAAGTGCTGAAACAACCTCCGCATAGTCCTTCGAGAGTAAATCCTTCATGAAAGTCACAAAATGTTCTCAGATTTCGGAGTCCTTGCACAACGTGCGACGCAGACCCAGAAGTTGAGACAAAGCTTGCTGTTTATTGTTCCGAAGGTGGCACGTCGGCTTGCGGAATGGAAAAAAACCTACCTAGCTCTTCGAGCGATCTCTTGGAAACTTTTTGTCCATGATCTTAAAGAAAAGTCTATCCTCGTTGGACAGCGCAAGTTCGTTGTCTTCCTTCGTTGTTTTGAACAGCGTTTTGGCAATGTTGTCGATCACTTTCGCTGCCGGTAGGGCACTCGATTCAGATAATCCTTCGCCTTGAGGCTGAATAACTCCCCTCTTCTTTACATTGAAGTGAAATTCACAAGGCTTTAGGATGGAAGGTCAAGCACTGCTCAACACATGAGTCTTAAAAACAGTAGTGCTTGGCCTCCGTGCAAGGCCAATGCAAATATTCCCAACAATAACCCAACCGAGGTCATGCTTCTGACCGAACGGAGCACTCCATGTCCATTGAGTGTCTCGCGCATTTTGTGTTGCGCAATAACTTTTCGACAACGAAGAAGCCATATCTGTTCTTGGGGATCCACAGGAGGGATGTAGCCAGCTATAGGACGCAGGTGTGGGTAACATTCAGCAGCTTAAAAAGTCGGTATTTTGTTTTTTATTGTCAGGAATGTCGTTGCAGTCCATCAGTGGCAGACGTTGAGGGCTGAATTCTTCTGCCATGCCCCGCACCAAGATTCGTTCAGTCTTTCTTGCGTTCACTTCGGTAGTACCTGGGTATGTTGTCAAGGTGTAGGTAGTTGGAAACCTGTCTACACGGAAGACGTCCGGTAGCTGAGATTGGACCAGTGAGCGATTGCGTTGGTCATCTAAAATTTTATATATTCACCGTTCTGAGTGTCTGAGACTTGTCACAACCCTCCAACGCATTGCAACCCTCCAAAGAATGGTTTTGTTTTTGGAATGAGCACCACTTGTACAAGCCCCGTGATTCCTTCGCTGTATTGATGCCTGACGGCATCGTATCAGCCTTTCCTGCTTTGACATCTGCTTTGGTTTTCCTTGTTCATACCGCTGCTCCTCCGCAGGATTTTCTCGGGACAAGTTTTCCTTTTCTCGTGTGGTGATCCGACAAGACATCGTTCGTACGTACAAAGAAGTGGGGGTCGTTGTTGCTCACAGCTACTTTGTCGCAAAGCAGATTTTTGCTAGTAATAAAGCCCGAATAACACCTGTTTGCTATGCAAAGTACAAAGCTGGTGGTGCGTTGGCAGGTCAACGAAGAATAACCTGACTTCCTCGTTCGTAAGAATGCTTACATGAGCAAAATAGTGCTTATACATATGCTGTTGTACTGACGAACACCTTGTTGAACTTTTGCGGCAAGCTAAATAGCAAACTTACTGACGGTGTCTAAAGCCACAAATTTCCAGAACAAATAAATGTATTCCTGCTGATGTAGCACAAGATTAAAACAACACTAGGTTATGTAACTGTTTCGTTTCCAGAAAAGTTTTGCGTTCAGGTTTATTTCAAAATACAGGCATGATCAGGCCTGCTAGAAAAAGAATATAAAAAACCATTACTTATGGTACCTCCTCCTATAGAGCGCTTCATATACTTATCGATCCACCCCCTCCTTAAGCGTCACGTCTTTTTCACAAGCACACTTCTTTGCAACGAAGCCTTATTTCACATTGGCCCCGCCGTGGTGGTCTAGTGGCTAAGGTACTCGGCTGTTGACCCGCAGGGCGTGGGTTCAAATCCCGGCTGCGGCGGCTGCATTTCCGATAGAGGCGGAAATGTTGTAGGCCCGTGTGCTCAGATTTGGGCGCACGTTAAAGAACCCCAGGTGGTCTAAATTTCCGGAGCCCTCCACTACGGCGTCTTTCATAATCGTATGGTGGTTTTGGGACGTTAAACCCCACTTATCAATCAATCAATTATTTCACATTGAATCGTATAGCACTGATGGAAGAAGGAAGACACAAAATTTGCAACACCACATTTTCAGTAAATTGTATTCTTGATGACACATGTATATATGTACGTATTAATTACACTCGCCTATTTGTAACACACCAACTTGGCTTTTTTCGACTCACAGACGGACACACAGATGAACATTATTTGCGTCCTGGGAGGACGGTTTCTAAGAACCCTACGAGGGCTGCGCCTGTGAAGGGGTCGTCAACTAGAGGTTCCCGATCGCTTCACAGGCTCCCGGGACCACCCGGAGTCGTTCCGCAAGGTGTGAACTTGCGATAAATTCCAAGAAGTCTGTCTCGTTTACGTGATGCTTCCTTGCTGAAATGCGCAAGCGGGGAAATGTTCGCATACAGCTCTAAGGTTTTTTTTTCCTTTTCGAGTGTTCAGAGTATAGTTTTGTATCACCGATAAGAGTATATTTTTATTTTTGCACTGGATGACAACTGATCTAGCAGAGGACAAATAAACATTAGATAGCATGTAAAGGTAAAACACGTACACAATGCATGGTACGCGAACTCGATAACTTATACAATGAGGAAAAGTAGCAAACAACTATACCTTATGCGGCCACTGCTTGTTGAGACCAAATCCTTATATCTTACTTTTTAAGCACCCTTCAGTTACTACAGGAAGCTCCATAACTCTCAATGACTCCTCTGCATCGCCGGTGTCATCTGGAGGATATACACGTGCGAAGGGCTCCTCTTCAAGGGGGGGGGAGGAATAATGGTTCATCGTCATGGTTAATCCCTATCAATCAATTCATTGTATGGCTACAGTGCCTAGAATATTTTAGGCACTATAGTAAGGAACAGACTTCGCGTACCGGCTCTAACTCCAGCATTCAGAAACGCTGCTTAGCTTGACTTGCCACTGACTTGGTGGTGGTAGTTGTTAGAAGATAAGAAAAGACGCCTAATTTCTGCAACCCCGTCGGAAGCACGGCGCAGTGCCTGCGGGGAAGAAAAAAGGGAGAAAAGTGGAAAGAGAAAAAGATTAAGTGAGCAGTGGCACGGCCGTCATCAGCATGAACAGCAGTCCAGAATCAATGGTAGGGGTGGCGAGGGACCCGTCCTCAGTGGTAGTGCCACCGACATAACTGCAACACAAACTCGTTTCGAACGCGCCGCTGTTAGGTGGTTTTAAGGCAGCACAAACGCACAGACGCATTTCAAACACGCTGCATTTAAGGCGGTTTTAAGTAAAGAAGCGCTTATGAATACGGGGGTGAGAAAATGAGGGGGCGAGTCGCCCACCCTGACCCCCTAGTGTGCACTTTTATGCTGGCACTCCGTTTCATATTATGGTGAACCCGCTACTCACCGTAGCGAATGCTCACCGCGGGTTTACGCTTAGTGAGCCACCAGGCCGCGGCTCCGTAACCTACTCGCGTGTAGCGTACCGCTCCACGCGCGCTACACTAATAAGGCGTTGAGCACGACAAAAAGATAGTGTTCAAATACATAATACACAACACTTTATTGCCCTTGGCGGCGCCCCGAACAACAGTACAACGTCCGCTCCGGGAACGCGGGGAGCAAAGGCACCCGCACGTGGCCATTCACAATAAGGGGAAACCGCGAGCACGTCGCAGCTGGCAATGGCAAGATTTGACACGCCGGTCGAGAAAAGGTCCCTCGCGGCTATGCTGCGCACTCTCACGATAGCCACTGGGCCTGCTCGCGAGTGTTAGGACAAACCTCGTACGCGTGGGCCTACGGCAAGTGCAGCTCGGTGTAGTACGACCACTTTGAGCACTAGGCACCACTGTGGGCCTAGCGCACGGTACCGGCGCTAGCACTCAAGTAAACATGCCTGCCGAGGTGCCGAAGGCCACCCCAGGCAGGCTACAGTCCGGCGATTCCCAAAGGGGACGCGGACGAAGGAAAACAAGTACTTACCCGGCGCCGACCACAGAGGAGAAAGCCTGCTCTCTCGGCGCGCGCGTACCGCGTGCCGCGCCCGCACGTCGCGGCATCTATCGCCACGCGCCGTTATCAGAGCAGAAAAAGCAAAAGGATGTGGCCGTGCGGCGGAATGCCTGCGAAATATTGGCGGGTGCGCCTCAGATCGCCACATGCTCCTCTCCTTAATTCACCCTATATATCGGTCTGCAAAGGCAGCCGGTCGTCTTCCATGCACACAAAGACTTCATGCAATGGGCAACAGCTAGCTTCAGCCTCGCTCTGCAACTGCTGCTGAAGAAAAAAAAAGAACAACACAAGAATACACTTGAGAAATACAATAGCGCCGCGGAAGGGGGGTAACGGGAGTTCATGGTACTCATGCAAGAGAGCGTGCACGGCTCGAAGGGGAAGCGTCACGTAATGTTTGGCTTGGGTGACTGGGTGGATGCAAGAGTGCAAGGCAAGAGTTCTGGTTTAGGCCCTCATGCGAGGAACGGGCTCACCTTCGTCTCGTAGGTGTTAAGGATAGCCCTGCGAGTCCGACGAACGCCGCCTTGGTGGAGCTTCGAATGGATTCCGCTGCGACAGCCGGCCATTCTGCTGGAATCATGGTCGCCAAATGAACTGTGGCCTCCTGGGGCGTCGGTCTAGTCGTGCACAGCGTCTGCGACAGCTGGCCTCGTGCAGGAGCCATGATAGAAAGGCCAGCAAAGCTTATCAGCGACGTTCGGGAGCAGGGCACAACCGGGCTGCCGAACGACCGCAGGTCTCCCAACACTTCCAGAGTCCGAAGTGGTGTAGGGGTCGGTGACTTCTTAAGTTGTTGTCGCCACACACACGTACACACGGACACACACCACCGATGGTTGGGTCTCTCCAAAAGCGCCCCGCAAAGGAAAGCGCAGAGTGTCCTTTGTCCCTCTCCCCACGCTAAAGCACCAATTCACGATCCCCTCCTCCAGCGAGGAGAAAAAAACACGAAGAAAACATCAAGTAAACAAGAGCACTCAAATGAAAATCAGCAGCAGCAACTGCGCAGACACGCCTTCCTTGCAAGCACTGGCTGTAAAGAAGTTAGCTAACTGAGACTAGACAGTAAAATAAGGGCCTTTGGTTGCGGAAATACGTCCGCCGTCCGGTGCGAAATCAATAAGATGACCGCTTCCTCAGAATATACCGGTGCGTGGTCCGAATGCGGTCCGCCGTGCCGGGTGTCGCCGTTGCTTGCGCGAAAAGCCACTGGGCGCTGGCGAAGGCTCGTCAGACCTTGACGCAAAGGCTTTCAGGTCTACGATGTGGGCAAAGCTGAGTTCTCCCGAAAGCGGGTCTTTCAGCATGTACGCGAGTAGAGTCGAAGCTTTCTCCACTCGGTACGGACCATGCCACTTTGGAGCGAGTGAAGTTGGGAAACCCTTGCTCGCGTCGCTAAGAGCGTGGTTGCGCTTCAGGACGAGGTCACCTACCTTAAATGAAAGGTTGCGACGTTTTCCGTCGTACTGGGCCTTCTGCTCGGCCCTGGCCGATGCCAAACTCGGCCCTCGCTCTACTGAGAGCTCGACAAAGCCTGTCCCGAACTGCTGAAGCGTAAGCAGAACAGTTTGCCGGTTCTTCCTCATCCCCGAGCTGGCATATTGCATGACATTGGTCACCGAATTTGCCAACTCCCTACCAAAATAAGGAAGGCGGGAGAGAAACCAGTAGAGCGACTCTCGGAGGTTCGGATTGCAAACGCGAGTTCACTGAAATGGTCTGCCCAGTCCTTTGGACTTTCGGCAAAGGCCGCCAACATCAGTTTGAGCGTACAATTGGTTCACTCCGTCAAATTTGACTGGGGTTGGTAGGGCGAAGTGGTGCAGTAATCTATTTCTAGGGAACGGCACTTATCTCCAAACACCCGAGCGGTGATATACGACGCGTTGTCCGTGATCAATCTTTTCGGAAAGCCGAACCGACAAAACACTTCCTGTAGTTTCTCTAGCACCGCTCGCGCTGTCACTTTCCGCAGCGGAAACAACTCCACCCATTTGGAAAAGTGATCAACGACTACCAGCAGATGCATGAACCACCGCTTACTCCTGGGGAACGGCCCCATTACTTCGCAGGTGGCTACTTGCCACGGATGCTCACTGACAATCGGTTTCATGAAGCCGGGCGGCTTGCCACCCTTTGATTTCACCACTTGACAGACGTGGCATGAACGGCAATAGCGAAAAATGTCACGCTTCAAGCCAAGCCAAGTCACAACCTTGCTCAGTTTCACAAAAACTTTAGAGCCAGTCAGGTGACCGGCCATGGGCTCATCGTAAGAGGCTCGCCACAGTGCGCCTCTCAGACTTTTGGGCACAACAACCTTAAACGGATCCACTGACTCCTCATCGGGGGCTGTGTGTTTCAGCAGGAGTCCATCATGGTCCAGCAAGTATGTGTCGGAGCTAACATGGGAAAGATCCAGCCCTGACAGCGTTCAGTTTTCGAACTGATTTTTTATTATCGCGTTGCACCCGCCGCGCGGCCCAAATGCCCACTTCTTTTTCCTTGACGAGCGGCGCATTGAGACGCTACAGGGCTCCCCTCCGTAGAGCGAGAGCCGTAGGAATCACCAGAGGAGTCACCCAGTGGACATGCTTGGATGTTGGCATTTGGACTTTAGATTGAAACCTCGCGGCCGCGAGAGCGACGATATACGCAGGTTTCAGTAGATCAGCAGCCACGACGTCTTCACGGCCATTGATGTTCAGCGTGAACGTCTTAGATTTACGATGGAGTACGCGGAATGGGCCATCATAGGCTGGTGTTAGTGGTGGACGTATTTGCTCACGCCGAACGAAAACGTGACTGTAGTCATGCAGATCCTGACTGACGAAGACAGACTGGGGGTGTCGGTCGGCAGGAATCACAGGAGCAAGGTCCCGAAACGTGGTGCGCAGCTCTCAAATGTACGTGGAGGCATCGTGAGTGGTTGGTTGGATGTGGGATTTACCGTCCCAAAACCACTATATGATTATGAGAGACGCCGTAGTGGAGGGCTCCGGAAATTTAGACCACCTGGGGTTCTTTAACGTGCACCCAAATCTGAGCACACGGGCCTACAACATTTCCGCCTCCATCGGAAATGCAGCTGCCGCAGCCGGGATTTGTACCCGCGCCCTGTGGGTCAGCAGCCGAGTACCTTAGCCTCTAGACCACCGCGGCGAGGCAAAGGCATCGTGAGTGGAAGGTGGCGATGATGGCTCGAAGAATTCTCCTGGAAGACGCAGGGAAACGCCATAGACTAGTTCGGCTGATGAGCAGCCGAGATCCACTTTCAATGCTGATCGAATGCCCAGAAGTACGAAGGGGAGGTGGTCGAGCCAACGTTCCCTTGGCTGGTGAGCAGTGAGGGCAGCTTTTAGTTGTCGATGAAGCCGTTCGACCATGCCATTGGCGGAAGGATGTTAGGCAGTTGTGTGGATGTGTCGAATACCCCGGATATTGGCAAGTGCGGTGAAAAGTGCCGATTAAAACTGACGACAGCGGTCAGTGGTGACGACAGAAGGACATCCAAAGCGCGACACCCTGCCGTTTGTGAAAGCCTTGGCAACTGTTGGTGCTGTAATGTCGGAAATGGGAAACGCTTCCGGCCATCGGGTGAAGCGATCCACACATGTCAGCAGGTAACAGGCTCCTTGCGATGACAGAAGAGGACCGATGATGTCGAGATGAAAACTTTGCGTCTGGAGACCGAAACGGGGATGTTGCCGTGACAGTGTGACGGTGAACTTTAGCGCGCTGGCACTCAAGGCAGGTTCGCGCCCAGCGTCGGACATCAGCGTTGATGCTTGGCCAAAAGAAACGAGGTGTCACTAGATTCTGGGTCGCACGAATACCAGGATGGTTCATGTTGTGCAATTGATCAAAAATTGCACGACCAAAAGCTGAAGGCACGAAGGGCCGAGGGATACCAGTAGACGTTTCGCACGTTATTAATGAGGTAGAAAATCGAAGCGGGCACTCGGTGAACGATAGAGACGTGGATGAAGAGCGAAGACGATGCAGCTCAGGATCGTTGCTTTGGGCAGATGCTAGCTCTTCCATGTCTCGTGGTGGCTGGGTTGACAAGGCATCGATGCGGGATAGTGCATCAGCAGCAGCATTTTCCGGCCCATGTACGTGTCTGAGATCCACAGTGAACTTGGAAATAAAGCATAGTTGACGGATCTCCTGTGCAGTATATTTGCTGTAATTGCGATGGAAGGCAAACGTCAGGGGCTTGTGGTCTGTAACGACATAAAAGTCCCAGCCCTCCAGTAAATGACGAAAATGTTTAATGGCGAGGTATACCGCGAGAAGTTGTCCGGCAAATGTACTGTATTTTGTTTCCGGTGGCTTCAGTTTTTGCGAGAAAAACCCAAGGGGCTGCCAACCGGATACGTGCTGCTCGAGAACAGCGCCAACTGCCACGCTTGATGCATCGGTGATGAGATGAATTGGGGCTTCAGGGACGGGATGTATGAGCATGGTAGCGTCTGCAAGAGCCTTTTTGGCAGTGTCATAGGCAGATGCAGCGTCCTTGGGCTACTCCAGTGGCGCAGCCGGGTTTTTCTTTTTAGCCAATAGGTCGGTCAAGAGCTTTAGGAATGTGGCGCGCTTTGGAAGAAAGTGGCGATGGAAGTTTAGTAGGCCCAAAATTCTCGGAGTCTCATCAGTGAAGTCGGGGGTGGAAATACTTGAAAAGCCTTCACTTTGCCGGCGATTGGTTGGATACTCTTTGGAGTGACAAGGTGGCCCAGGAACTCTATTGTAGCGACGCCGAAGAGGCACTTATTGGGAATAATTACGAAGCCGTAATCATCCAGGCGGTGGAACAGGGTGCACGGGTGGGCTTCTTGCTCAGGGCCGAATGAGCTTGCTACAAGGAGGTCTTCAAGGTAGGGAAATACGAAATCGAGACCTCGCGTGACCTCGCTGATAGTGCTCTGAAAGGTCTGTGCAGAGTTGGGCAATCCAAAAGGCATCCTCACATATTCAAACAGACCAAATGGGGTGGTGATGACCGTCTTCGGAATGTCTGCGGGTTCTACAGGAATCTGATGGTAAGCCTTCTTTAAGTCAATCTTAGAGAAGATTGTGCACCCAGCCGAATTTGATGTGAAATCCTGTATGTGAGGAAGTGGATAGCGGTCTGGTGAGGTGTGGGCATTGAGAGCGCGGTAATCCCCACATAGTCTCTAGTCGCCAGGATCTTTCTTCGGCACCATGTGGAGTGGCGACGCCCAGTTGCTGGAGGAAGGCCGCACAATGCCGAGTTCAAGCATGTGCTGAAACTCACGGCGGGCGATGGCGAGGCGTTCTCCAGATAGTCGACGGGGTCGTGTAAAAACGGGAGGTCCAGTGGTCACAATGTGGTGAGTGATGAAATGCTTCACCGGTGACTCTCTGGTGTGCGGCTTCGTGATGCTGGGAAATTCGTCGAGCATTTTTGCATACGGCGAAGCAGGTGTCAGAGCTCGCCTTCTCGTTGGCGAGGAAGTACAGAGTACACCGTTGATGGAGAGGCGGGTGTCAAGATCATTGAGGCGATGAGCATGTTTATTCACAGCAAGGTTGAAAAAAACTGAGGAAGTCAGCTCCAAGAACAGCTTGCGAGACGTCAGCGAGGATGAAAATCCTGCGGACCGTACGGCGTAGTCCAAGGTCAAGTGTAAGAGAGCCTTGGCCGTATGTGCGAATGGCGGAATTGTTGATCGCTTGGAGTGGGCAGGTCTGTTCGTTGCGACGGCGATCTGCACACGAGGCCGGGATGACGCTAACCTGGGCTCCTGTGTCGACTAGGAAGCAAGCGCCAGTGATCTTATCAGAAACATAGAAAAAGCAGCATGACTTTCGACCAGTACCACTTGCCGCCGTCAGTGGCCGGTCGTCGCATTTCCCGACCAGGAGCACGGGCGAGTGCACTTGCGAGCAGAGGTACTGAATCGGTGGTGGTACCAACACACGGTTGAGGATGAAACGTCCCGCGGCGCGCCGGGTGGCCGAAGTTCCGGAGAACGTGGGGGCGTCGAGGAGCGACTGTGTATCTGGAACCTGGATGACGGTCGACGATGCGCTGGTACAAAGTCATCGAGGCGCCTGACAAGGGCGTCCAAACGGTTCTCGATGCTCGCGAGCGCCTGGTCTGCAGCGGTGGCCGGTGGCGGTGTGGTAACGGCGTTGAGGCTATGTGCCCGCGAGTAGTCCGCCACTCGGTCAGCCATTTCAGCGAGTGTGTCAAGTGTGACATCTCCTGCAGCTACGAGGACCGGGACCATGCTCTGCGGTAAGCGCTGGAGGAACAACTCACGTAACAGCTTCTCCTCTTGAAAGCGGAGGGGCCACCAAGGGGCTGGCGCATGCGTCGCAGGAGCTGTGATGGGCGACGGTCACAGAGCTCTGTAGCCGTGGTGAGCTGTTGGAGTCTGCTGTGTTCGGACTCAGACTTGCGGGAAATGATAGCTGCCTTCAACGTGTCGTAGGGATGGCTTGGGTGTGGCGGAACTAAAATATCAGCTAAGTCGTCGGCTACGTCCGGAGGTAAGCAGGATACCAGATGCCAGTGCCTGCTCTATTGGCTGGTGATTTGCCGTAGACGGAAGTGCGCCTCAACCTGCAGAAACCATGTGCTGGGGCTGTTGGGTTAAAATGGTGGCAGGTTGACATGTTGAATCACAGCGACTGCAGCACCGCTAGGTTCGGCGTCTTCTTGGGCGTCAGGACCGGTAGGATTGGTGGCAGAGACAGCGGGATCCATGCGGGATGATCGGGGCTGTGTGTTCTTTATCGGGTCACCATTACCTGTCGGAGCTAACACGGGAAAGATCCAGCCCTGACAGCGTTCAGTTTTCAAACTGATTTTTTTATTATCGCGTTGCACCCGCCGCGTGGCCCAAATGCCAACTTCTCCTTCCTTGACGAGCGGCGCATTGAGACGCTACATATGTATCCACGGGGAACCCAGCGACACACGCTGGTTCTTGTCCCCCTGCGCCCGCCGCACTACCAGCAGCGTCTCGGCGCTCCGTCTCCCTGACACCATCGCTCAACTCGCGACAAAACGGATCATCTTGCTGGGTCTTCAGTAACTCTTGTCTGCTTCTCTGCTGAAAGCGATTCCCATTCTCCCAATGGGGAGCCTGGTATCGTTCCCACTCAGGACTGCAGCCATCGCCTCAGCTCGCATTGGTGTCATGGGTTCACTTCCCTTTTGCTCCTCTCTCGCTCGCTTTGCGGCGCGCTGCTTGCCTGGCCCATGGAAAGAGTTTGCTCGTCGGCACACTCACCATTTTCTTCACTCGGCGGCTCTGCCGCCGTTTCGCCCGCGCCGCTCGCTTGCGCAAAGCAACCGCTAGCGGTTGTCACACAGAGATATAGGCTCCTGGTAGACACTGGGGCCCGAGATAGCGCGTCAGCTACCACGTTAGTGCTCCCCTTCAGATACTGCACTGAAAAGTCCTAATGCTGTATGAGGAGAGCCCAGCGCGCTAGCCTGCCTGCAGGCTCACGGAGCCGCATCAGCCAGCTAAGCGCGCTGTGATCTGTTTGCACCACAAATTGTGTCCCATCAAGGTTGACATCAAACTTCCGCAGTGCAAACATAATGGCGAGACACTCCCTCTCGGTCACGGAATAATTCCTTTCCGCGGGTATCAACGAGCGGCTAGCAAACGCCAACGGCTGCAACACACCATCGTATTCCTGTAGGAGAACTGCTCCTAATCCCAGATCACTTTCGTCAGTCTGGACAACAAACGGTCTGGTCAGGTCAGGTAGCTTGAGCTGTGCCGTCTCCGCAATGGCGCTAGACAGACGGCAAAACGCCTCTTGCTGCTCAGGTCCCCATCGCCATTGAGCTGACTTTCCCAAGAGCTTGGTCAAGGGCGCCTGCACTCGGGCACTAGACGGAATGAACAGCTGGTAAGAACTGGCCATTCCGAGAAAGCGGCGCAGGCCGCGTACGTCCACGGGCGCGGGGAAATTGAGGAATGAATGCTCTGGCTCAATGGAGGCTTCGTCCAGCGTGAAGCCAAGTAACTGAACTCGGGTTTGCGGTAGTTGGGCCTTTGCGATGTTTAACGTCCTCCCGGCGGTTCTCAACCTCTCGAGCACATCGGCAACGTGGGCCGAGAGCTCTTCAAAGGTTCGTGAATAAATCACGATGTTGTCGAGGTAGCACATGCAGTAAGACCACTTTGCTTCCCCGATTACGCGGTCCATGAGTCTGAAAAGTCGCAGGAGCGTTGCAAAGACGTAAGGGCATACGAGTGAAGTCAAATAATCTTCTGTGGGACGTGAAAGCGGTCTTGCACCGGTCACGCTCATCCATCCGGACTTGTAGGTAACCTTTGAAAGCATCTAATGTGGTAAAATACCACGTAGTGCCGAGGTTTCTTATGATGGAGCTAATCGTGGGGAGCGGATAGGCATCCTTACGAGTCACACCGTTAAGACGGCTGTAGTCTACGCACAGGCGATGACAGCCATCTTTCGTAGGCACAAACACTATTGGAGACGCCCAGGCGCTGGACGAACGGCGAACAATGCCAGCTGAGAGCATCTCATCCAGTAATCCGTCAATTACCAGCCTCTTGGCCTGGCTGACGGGCCTGGGGTAACAGTTCAAAGGAAGCACGTCGCCAGTTTCTCACCAGATCGGTACAGCCAGGTTGATCGGTGAAGAGCTCAACGTAATCGCGTAACAATGCCGACAGGTGAGCCTTCTGCGAATCATCCAATTGAGTCGCACAGGTGATCAAAGGATGCGGAGCCTTTTCATGTCATGCCGCTTGATCCCAATGGGGATTTTGAGCCGACGAGTGCATAGCGCAGGGGCTTGCCCCCGAAGTTTGCACGTGACACGGTTTCGACGCTTCAACTGCACAGGCAACAGAAAGCGCCGGTGGGCTGATGAACGGCTTTAGCTCAGAAAAAGGTCCGTCGCGATAGCCTCCATTCGCAATGTCCACTACGATACCGGTTTTTAGGAGAAAGTCCCGACCGAGCATCACAGGAACACTGAGCCCTGGAAGTTGTACGAAACGCGCGCGTCTCAATTGGCCTCCCCATCTGACAGTCAACCTCACGGCGCCCGCCGACTTGGCCACGCCTTTCGCGAAAGTGAATGTTCTTCGGATGTACCGCATGTGCATCAAGCGCTTCTGCAAGTGGGACAACACCTGTTCGCCAAACGACGAAGCGCTTGCGCCCGTGTCCAGTAACGCCGAGAATTCGTGACCAACAATGGTGACCGAATTAAAAGGCGCGTGCACACCAGCAAGACTGCTTGCCCGGTACGCAGAGGGGAGAAGCAAGGTTTCGGCCGCTCGTGACTTCACAAACGGCCCGCGCTCCCGTTTCCCTGCCTCACAGGAGGCACAAACGCGAAGCACTTTCTCGCTATGTGCCCTCGTTGATGGCAGCGGAAGCAGCGCACTCCAGCATGGTCCCTTTCCCGAGACGGAGCAGCTTCGAGCTGCAGGGGTCAGTTCGCCGCTTGATCAAAGGAACCGCTCTGACGACCATGACCACCGGTGATGCGCTGGGTTGGATTTCGTCCATGCTCGCGCGTGTCGAGTAGCGATGCAGCACCGGATGCACGCCTCCCGTACGTGTAGGGCTAAGCTCGATCGCTTATCTCCCACGTGCGCCCACCTGTAGCCGTAGCTGCAAAGGCAGCTCCGGTGGGCTGTTGCCGCTGAGGAGGGGTCATGGCCCCTCCCCACGCGCAGCGCGATTCAAGGATCTCGCTGGCTGTCGGTGGCGGGCGATTGGCACGCGCGGCGAGAATGTCGCTTCGAATGCGCTTTGCCTCGACGGCCGATTCCTCCAAATCATGAAAGCGACTGCCATGCAGGTATTCGGAAAAGGTCGGATGTGCCTGCCTGATCACCCGTTCGACAAGGTCCTCGTTCGAGGCTCTGGGCTCAGCGATGGAAAAACTGTCTTTCATCGCGCGTACGTACTTCTGAAGCGACTCTCCAGGAGCGTGTGCGGAGCTTGATCTCGCGCCGCATCCTACTCTCGTAGTCAGCGGGTAAGAATTCGCGCAAGAAGGCCGCGCGGAATTCATTGAGAGTTGCTGCTCAGTGGCCGGAAAGCCGATGCCACCTGGGCGCCGTGTCAATCAGTGCAGCCGGGACGACGCGTCCGAGCACTTCCTGGTCATCTAGACCCATGGCCCTCTGATAACGTGTGAGGGAGTCCAGGTAATCTCTTGCACTTTGCAGATCACCATACCCGCTGTAGGTCAGAATGGTCAACGTGACAGCGGGATGAGGGCATTTCGGAACGGTCGAAGGCGTTTGGACTGCCCCGTGAGTGCCTGAATCATTTGGGCGGCATTTTGCGGCAGCGTCTGTGCGCCCATTTCAAAGGAAGCTGTCGGTGCATTAGCAGCGTGGGCGAGCGATGGGGAACTGTCTCCGAGCTCGATAAGTTGTGCGGTTTTAAAATGTATGCCGGCCATTGTGACATTGGGGAGCGCCTGTTGTTTGCAGCTGACTCTTGCGGCAGCTTCACGTGAAATTGCTAGGCTGCTTGCGGCTAGCGGTACAGGCGCGTGCTCGAAATGAGCTTGGCTGCTAGGTTGCGTAGCAGCCAACGGGCAAAATTTGACAACAGCTAAGGCCACGGTGCCGATCTGCGCCCATTGAAGCTCCACTGAGAGCCGTTTCGGAGCGCTGTGACATGAAACTGGCCTGCATTCCAAAGGGAGCAGTAGCAATCCGATTCGCCCGCGTGCACTGTTCGAGTTGGGCTATGGCCTCGGACCCAAAACACGCAACCTCTCCAGTGGGAGTTGTTACGTAGCGCATCGTGTCATCCCGACTGGGGCTTGTGACAAGTGAGGGTGCGTGATTGGAATTCTCAAGGGGGGCACTGCCCCTGTTCTTGAGCAATGCGGTATTTGCTAAAATCGTCGGCGAAAAAACTCACGCGGAGCAGACATAACCTGGGTAAACATGGCGAGCCTGGTTCGCAAAGGCGGGCTGACTCGGCTAAGAATAATCAAAGGCTTAATGAATCTTTGATACTGCGTTGGGTGCCAGTATGGTGACCCCGCTACTAACTGCAGCGGATGATCACCGCGGGTTCAAGCTAAGCAAGCCACGGGCCGCGACTCCGTCACTTACTCGCGAGTAGCGCGTCGCTCTGCGCGTGCTCAACTAATAAGGCGTTTATCGCGGCATGGCAATAACAGTGTTCAAATACAAAATATACAACACTTATTGCCTTTGGTGGCACCCCGAAACACAGTACAACGTCCGCTCCCGGGACACGGGGAGCAAAGGCACCGCACGTGGACGTTCACCATAAGGGGAAACCACGAGCACGTCGCAGCTGGCAATGGCGAGCTTTGACACACCGGGGGAGAAAAGGTCCCTCGCGGCTATGCTACAAACTCTCAGGATGGCCACTGGGCCTGGTCGCGAGTGTTAGGGCAAACCTCGTACGCGTGGGCCTACGCCAAGTGTGGCTCGGTGTGGTACGACCACTTCAAGCACTAGGCACTGCTGTGGGCTTAGCGTAGGCTACCGAAGCTAGCTCTCACGTAAACACGCCTGCCGAGGTGCCAAACGCCACCCCAGGCAAGCTACAGTCCGGCGATTCCCAAAGGGGACGCGGACGAAGGAAACACGTGCTTACCCGGCGCCGACCACGGAGGAGAGAGAGCTGCCTTGGCGTGCACGTAACACGTTCCGCCCCCGCACGCGGCACCATATATCGCCACGCGCCGTTATCAGAGCAGAAAAGCAAAAGGGTGTGGCCGTGTGACAAAATGCCCGCGAAATGGTTGCGGGCGCGCCTCAGATCCCCACATCTGTCACGGGCTGTGGCAGCAGGCAGTGCGGCTGTTTCTCGCATCAAGGGGTCGATGGCGACGACTACACAGGGGCTTCCGCAAGCAGTAAATTGGTAGGGGAGGCTTCACACGAGCCCATTACAATATGATCGAAGAGCACAGCCGAGCACAGGAATGGCTGGCGCCTACCAAAGACCCGCCGAGAAGGGCCTTTGAATCGTTGGCACTGTAGAAATGACCAATATATTCGTGATCAAAGGCGTGCATACCTCTTCAATAAAAGCTTGAGGAAAGCCCGGTGTATATCTTGAGGACGTCCGCATGTGCGCTTGCGCATCAGCGTGGAAGGCTGAAGCTTGAAGTTGGGTTGGTATCACCAGCAACCACTTGTTACCGTTATACACGCATTTGCTTGAATATTGGAGGCCGCCGTGGATATCAAACTGAGAAACATGAGCATGCAAGGCACTAGAACCAAGGAAAAAGTCGACGGGTTGGAAAGAAATCGGAGGGCGTTGATTCAGGTACCCTTGCCTTCCTCTGATGTTATATCGCAGTTATCTTGAAATGAAAGTAGTTCGTTCATGGCAGATAGGCAGGCAGTGCTATCGGGTGAAACGAGCGAACGTGATAGGACGTCGGCATCGGTGTGGTAACGGCCAGACCTGTACTCACCGTTAGCATCAGTGTGTACTTCAGTAAGAGCAAAAGAGTTAAAATGACGCACGAGTGATGGCAAGGTGAGTAGGTGGCGCAGCTCTTTTAAGGCATTGTAAAACCAGGCAAATACGTATAACTTTTCTAGGCGTTTGGTATGAGCGGATTTATTTGAGTGGTAATGGCTGCCAAGTTCTAAGTAGAGTGTTGAAGATAAAAATGAAGGCAAAGAGAGGAACGAAAATATTTTAGAGACGTAGATTTAGGAAAGTCTGCAACGACCCGTACCTTGGTGGTGTCTAGATGATTACCATGTTTTGATACGACGTGGTGAATGATCGTGAACTGCCTAGCTACAATTGGCATTTTATAGCTCCAGCTCAAGGCCATCTTCAGTTAGAGATTGCAGTATTCCTGAAGCCTACGAAAGTGCGTAGGAAAATCTGAATAAGATACAAGTGCGTCACTCAAATAACAGAAGCACGTTTTCTCTCTAACACCTCACCATAGGTTGTTCTTCAAGCCCTCGAATGTTGAGGGTACATGACAGACTCAAACGCATCACGCGAAATTTATGAAGGCCATCAGAAGTGTTAGAGGCCTGTTTAAGAGCGTCATAAGACAGCATGGGGCTCGCCAGTAGCCACTCCATAGCTATATGAATCCTCTATTCTCAGTAGGAGATAAACATCGTTTCTTGGGATCTTGTTAAGGCGATGGTAATCAAAGCAGATATGAATCGACTCGCCCTTATTCTTAGCCAGTACAATTGGTGATTTTAATGGGCTGTACGAAGGTGGAATGACGCCAGGCTTGAGGATGTCAGCTACATTGTCATTTATAACATCTCACTTTGCCAGAGACACATATGACACAATTTTTGTCGTAGTGGCCTAGTGGTAGCCATGTCGATGCGCTGAAACACAGCTGGCGTATGGCCGAGGGAAGCATGCTAGCTGTGTAATGATGAACCGAATCTGTCTACCAGGCGCCAGAGCTGCGCGCATCGGGAAACAGTGAGTGTGGTCGGCTGTCAAGCTGCTTAGGACATCAGGCGTAATTGTCGGCTGCGAGGAGCACAGGCCACTCCGGCGACTTCGTTTTCAGCTGCCGAAGCAGTTATCATATTTGTGATAGTCGGAAGATCCTCACCGTGGACACGCCCGACGCACTGATCACAAAACAGTGTTAGAGAACATAACTATGGGTGGAAAAAGGGCAGTCAGCTGACACCATCACAAACTTCAAGAAAGCCAAGATGCAGCGGGGAACATTGCGACGGACGTAGATGGGTAATGACTTAAAGCGTGTGCTCAACACCGTGATACTGTTGCAGGTCACCATGGTAAGCGTGAACGAGTGCGATTGTAATGTAACTTCTTCTGCAACAAATCAGCTCTCCCCTGCTTTAGAGTCGTCAAATAACACGGTGGCAAAAAGCGCTTCAAATACCACTTCAGCTCAATAACAGTCAATGACGGCTTTGTTAGCCTAAAGAAAGCCATGTAATTAAAATGCAACACTACTAAGTGATGACGTAAATGAAAACGTAAATCTGAACGCGATCAGAACAGGAAGCGGCTGGCTTGATGCTGTTTGCATAGTCGGAGTTAGGCACTAATACTTGAAACTGTGTTGCCACCCGTCGACAAGGGCGAGTGTGGTGACAACGTCTTCAGGCCCGCGAATAAAATTCGTCTTGGAAGAGGGAGACCTTGCTCCCTTCGGGAGAAGGTAGTTCCAGCCTCTGGAAACTGTGGCAATCGGGTTTCCTCCTGTGGTGTAAAATAACGACGACGCATCCATGATTGCGAGTGCTTGATCACACGAGTGACATTGTTGGTATATTCATACATGTGGCCAGGTTAGTGAGAGGCGGAGAGCGATGGCTGCACAATACAGAAGGATAAGGCTCCGAGCTCCGGTGAAAGAGACGTAATCGACTACGACATTATCGTACAATGTGGTCAAGCAGAACACACGCAAACATATTCGCTGGTTGTCGGAAGTGCGCCAATGACCAATACTCTCCAGGTACATTGCCTGATCGAAGCGAGTAATTAGTCGCAGTGGCACGGGTGGTGGTAAAGGCGCAAAAGTCTAAGGCGGTGGCTGCGCGGCGACTACGGCATAGCTGAGGGGAGCATTTACCTCGACACAGACAATGAGGGTCGGCACCAGCGGAATTTCACCTAGTATAAAACACGCGAACTTCCTAGCAAATGCGACCGTGATAGGACAGCGATTGATGGCAGCGAAAGCTGACGAGCGACCTTGGCACGGACAAACTCCGTGATTTCGGAGATGAGTTACTCAATGTGAGCAGCGCTATAACCAAGATTGAGAATAATTCTTCGGACATGTGTTTGCGGCACGTAATATGGCCAAACCTACAGAAAACCAAAACTACAGAAAAGTAGTCTCTTTGGTGCTGGTGTTGAGAGAACATTGCTGAATGCTCTGAATACTCCGTTGCCGTGATGCTGTAGTGGAAAGCTTTTTATAATTTTGCGACGTTTTCTCGGCGTCACCAAATCTACGCCCTGCGACTTAACGTAGTAGTGTAGCTGGGATAGATGAAGTATCCCACTGCTTGTCTTAAAGCTAACTGTTTTGGCTGTCACCTGAGCATCATTTCAGTGACCACACGTGCTGGAAATCTCACCTCTTTAGTAGTGAAACTGTAGTGCAAACCAGTCCTTGTCCACTCCGTATAAAAAATTATCACCATCTTCAAAAGTGGGCATTGTTGCGATCGGACTTTGGAGACACCGGAAGTCCGAGATCAAGCTGTCTAGGCAGCACGAAGGTGAAGTTAATAGAGGATTTGTTACATAATGTACATGACGGGAGCTCTCGGGCTCAAAGCTCTAAATTGAAAGACTTTTAAGCACCCTGCAAGGGCTGATAATAAACAGTCTCGTTTGTCACATCGCTAGATTGGGGATCAAGTTCCTACTGCACTGTCTAATCACCGGTCTTACAACACTCACGGGGGTCAATATGCTGGCACCGCGTAATGCACACACGCATGCACGACGCAAACGCGAGTGTGGTTCCGGCAATGCTGACTCATTCGGCGAATCTTGCTTCCCGCAAGTGAGGCGTGATGAGTCTGTCATCTTGCTGCTCGGGCAAACCACACATGCATGAACGACGGTCGCAGGCCAGGTGCCTACGGGGGCATCTCGCATTGATTTGGCGCCTGGACATTTCGCACTTATTTGAGCGTCAGCGGCCTATCAGTAAGAGACGCACAGCGAGGTGGTCCGACGTCCTTCTTCAGCAGAAACTCGGCTTTGTATCTTTTGCTTGGGCACAGACGCCACGTGTCGCACTTTTGCGCCAGCCCCATTGACATAAGTGCTCCAGCGAGTAATTGCAACCACGCCCCGCCCAGTACACGAAAAACTGGAGGGCATCTTGGCCCTGATTCTCATCGCCATAAAGTAAAGCAGCTGCATTTTGCAAGTCTTGAAACCTGCGGCAAAGGATGGATCACCAATCGCAACAGCATGCACAACAGAAATCAAGTGAATCGCACGTGTCACGCCGCTGAACTTACGTGTCAGCTGTACAAAACTGAAAATAGATATAACATCGGCTGTGGATATTGAATTCAGCGATGCGTTTTCTATTGCTTTCAAGATTACTAGCTCCCCATGGCTTATTACGAGAACACCTTCAGAGCATCAGAGCGTGAAAAGAAAACAGGTGTCAGTATATTTAGCTCGAATTTTACTTAGTCTTATTCTCATGAAGTGTCAGATTTGATGCCCGCTTTTCTGAAGAAATTTCTCGATGACGTTCTCACGTTATGCGTCTTCAACACGGCAATCACGGCTAGCGTTATGAGCATGAATTCTACATCTGTACGCGCCGCACTTGCTGGTGCTGGTTACTTCTACGTAGTAGAGGTATTCGTGCACTAGCACCCGTGCATTTGAAAATGTTTTACCAGTTGGAGTGTGGCGACATAAGGAGTTGTTTCTTTTGCATCATCTGATATTTCAGCAAATCAATGAAGTACTCATAAGGTTTTTTTTCTGAAGTCAGGTAAAGTGACTCGAAGGGGAAAGCCGTTTTTTTTTTCTCTTTTCAGCCGTAGTATAAGGGAGCAGGGAACACATTCCATGACCTCACGTGCCACTGCCGAGCAACGTCATCATTTTGTTTCCGTATAGAAGTGCACTGTCGTGTTCCAATCACCCTCAAAACGGGTGCTGCATCAGCATCGCGCCGCACTAAATAACATGAAGTGACGCCAGAAGAACTGACGTCTAGATGATGCCTCAGTTTTTGCAATCCGTGTCATCTTGACACACGCTCGGGAAACAAAGCGCAGAATACTACGAGCACATCGTCGCAAGCAATGTCACCTCATCAAGAGCATCAAGAAACAAGCATCAGAGGACGCCGCACGGACCCCACCTCTTCCTCTCAAAACGGCCACCACCCCGCCGAGAAGTCTCGGATCCATCGCCAGGTGATTAGCAGAACCATCTGGAAGAAAAGAATGGCGCACTGTTAACTACGTCACGAGCGGTCAAACTAACGAGAAGCGTCTCTCCTTTTGCATAGCTTCGGCAGTGTTAGGCACTGAGTAGAAGACTGGAATTTTCCAGAATACCATGACTACTTGTTATAAGCAAGCAGGGGAAGTCAGTGACGGCTTTCTTGTAATGACAGTGCGTGACTGGTCGAAGGTGATGTCGATGAACAAGTTCTGTTGTTGAAGTGCGGTCAGTCGATCTGGGAGAATCGAATGACGACGACGCGTGTGTTGAAGCTTTGAGGACCATTTCCTGGAAGAGGGATCTTGAACGTAAGGGTACAAAACCTGCGCAGGATATAGTGTCCATGAGGAGAATATTCAAGAGTAATACCAAAAACTTTGTTCTGGGTGTGTTTCATGAACATTCTAGTTTTTAGGTGTCTTGTATGGTTAATGATCGAGAACGCATTGTAGCGCGAGATCTTGTTTGTTCCCGTTGTTTCGAATGTCTTGGAGTGTCTTGTGAGTTGCATTGTATTGATTCCTGTCGAGTGTTCATCTCTGTGTGTTTGTTTGGACTGCCTTATCTGAGAATATGTCTTGTTTTATTATCAACTTTTCACCATGAATCAGTCTGACGACCATGACCGGCGTTCGCTTGCGCAGCTAATAGACCAACCTCTAGATTGTCCGTGCTTCCCTAGTGCATTTCGAAAGGCCGATACGTCAGCTCTTGAAATCCACCCAGTGACTTTTCTGTAACTCGTTCAGTGAGATAGTGTAG
This sequence comes from Rhipicephalus annulatus, assembly GCA_013436015.1. Taxonomy (NCBI): domain Eukaryota; kingdom Metazoa; phylum Arthropoda; class Arachnida; order Ixodida; family Ixodidae; genus Rhipicephalus; species Rhipicephalus annulatus. Next base: position 5,441 of record WOVY01007622.1, on the reverse strand, counting down.
CAGCATTGGCGTTGCTGTGGTGCATGTGGTGATTTGTTGGCGTTGCTGTGGTGCAGTTTGCATGTGGTGATTTGTTCAGCTTAGGTCCAAAAAAGGTTGAATCCGACACTAAAGCGACATTTCCTTTTAACAATTACTCAGTTTTTTGGGTGTTGAAGCGGACGTGTTGTCTACTTGCATGCAGAAATCGCTCATTTGAAAATACATTTTATGAATAGAGTACAACATGACAACCAATGATATTAATCCCATAGGCAAGGAAACTCTTATTTTTTTTCTAATGCACTCACTTCAATGGTGGTGGGTGAGACCTTTGACAAATTAATTGAATTGAGTAGATTTTTACTGAAGTTTATTAAATATACACTTTGAAAAGACAGAATGCCTGCCAAACAACATCAGTAGTTTTGCCTAAGAGCTCGTAACTTAAACGCAAGTGATTGGAAACCTACATAGGCAAACATATAAAAAACGTAACAGTGTGCGTGAAACATCGGCTAATAATGCAAGACAAAACTAAATTTTTGCAGGTGAGCCCGAAACTGCAGTTATGTCGTTGTTGCAAACGGAAATAATTAAGCACAAATATAGACTGAACTTTGCGTCACAGTTCAAATCTCAAATAAAAATGGGTTTATTAGGTCGCGCATAAGAAAGATGCGTAAATTTTGTTTGGAACCTTAACCTACGTTGCTAATATAGCTGGTTTAGTGCAGATGTACATAAAAAGTAGCCACGCACGTGATTGGTCAAGAAAATGAATAATTTTTCAAATTATCAATGACGTACAAGTTTCAACAATCTACGTATGAAAGGTGATTACAATTCTTTAGACAAAAAAGGCATTTGCAAGAAAGATGAAATTACGCATAAGTTTTATTTCTGAAGGCCCATTGTTCTAGGTTTTAAGCTCCGAAGAATATTAACAGTGGTTCGTCGAAAACATTGTTGCAGGGAAGAATATTTAAGTTTAACTAACATGCAGAGAATCGAACAAGCTCTGAAAAACGGAAGAAGCGTCAAAGCAGTTAAGAGGAAGTTTTGGATAAAAAATAAAATGTATGCACTAAGGAACTAAGAAGGCAAAATAACTACCAATATGGATAGGATAGTTTAAAATAGCGGAAGAGTTTCACAGAAATTGTACAGTAGCCAGGACAACCACGACCTTAATATTATAGGAACGTGCAGTAACCCAGATGACACTACACCAGTAATGATAGAAGTCAGACAAGCCTTGGAGAGCGTGCAAGGACGCAAGCTGCTGGAGAGGATCAGGTAACATGAGATATGCTGAAAGATGGAGGACAGATTGTGTTAGAAAAACTAGCCCACCCTGTTTACGAGGTGGCTCCTGACAGGAAGAGTTCCAGAGTCTTGGAGGAATGCTAACATCATCTCAATACATAAGAAAGGAGATGACAAGGACTTTAAGAATTACAGGCCGATCAGCTTGCTCTTCATAGTATACAAACTATATACAAATGCAATTGCTAACAGAGGGAAGAAAACATTAAAATTCAATCAACCAAAGAAACAAGCAGGATTTCAAACAGGCTCCTCAGCAATCGACCACATTCTTACTATCAATCAGGTATAAGAGAAATGCTCAGAGTTTAACCAACCACTATACACAGCTTTCATAGATTACGAGTAGGCGTTTGATTCAGTAGAACTATCAGCATTCATTCAGACACTGCAGAATCAGGGTGTTAATGAAGCATATATAAACTTCCTAGAAGAAATCCACTGAGGATCAACTGCTACCATGGTGCTTCATAAAGCAAGCAACACAATACCAATCAAGAAGTGTGCAAGGCAGGGGGATACAATCTCCTCAATGCTATTTACCACGTGCTTACAGGAGGTTTTCAGAGGCCTAGACTGTCAACAATTAGGATAACAGTTAACAGAAAGTACCTTAGTAACCTGCGCTTCGCCGATGACACTGCAATGCTGAGTAACTTAGGGGACAAATTGCAACTCATCATTACGGAGTTAAACAAGGAGGGCAATGAGATGGGCCTTAAAATTAATCCACAGAAAACGAAAGTAACGTACAACGACCTCGGAAAAAAGCAGTGCTTTGATAGAGGTAATAGTCCGCTTGAAGTTTTAAAAGACTCTGTCTACTTAGGGCTGGTAATACCCGCGGAGCCGAACCGCGTGATAGAAGTAGAAGAATAAGAATGGGGTGGAGCACATTTGGCAAGCACTCTCAAATGATGACAGGTAGATTGCCACTATCCCGTAACAGCTGTATTCTGCTAGTGCTTAGATACCGAGCAGAAACATGGAAACTTACAAAGAGGGTTCAGCTTAAATTGAGAACGGCGCAGCGAGCAAGAGAAAGAAAAGGGTAGGTGTAACCTTAAGAGACAAGAAGAGAGCAGAGTGAATTAGGGAACAAACGGGGGTTAAGGATATAATAGTTGAAATCAAGAAGAGGAAATGGACATGGCCGGGCATGTAGTGCATAGACATGACAATCGCTGGTCAATAAGGGTAACTAACTGGATTCCTAAAAAGGCGTGAGGGTAACACAGTAAAATTTTCACACCCTTATGGGTGTAAAAAGGGTGTTTTTAGGATTTACATCCTTTTTGAATAAACGTAACACCCTTTTCTTTGCTGGTACACCCTCAGAGAAGGGTGTTAACTTGCAAAAGGTTGTTATTATGCCGTTTGTGAGGGTGTTGAGGAACAGAAGGGTGTACACCTATATAATTGTTGGAATAAAATTGTACCATTTAACGTCCCAAAGTTGTCATATAATCATTAGAGACGCTGTACCGAAGGGCTCCGAAAATTTAAACTACCTGGGGTTACTTAGGGTGCACCTAAGTCTAACTACACAGGTCTCGCACTCTTTCTCGTCCATTAAAAATGTGGCCGCCGTGAACTGCCGCGATTCAATCCTGCCGACATGCGGGTCAACAGTTCAGCACCATAAGCACCAGACCCCCGGCGCGGGAGTGCACGTGCAAGAATCGAGCTGCATCCATGCTTGAAAATCAAATACCACGCATAGCGCAAGGAATGCATGCCTTTCCTAAGATAACAATGGTCGTAGGGATGAAAAAAATCAAGGAAATGATTGAGGCATGGACAAATTTTACAGAACACTAAGAATAATTGGCAAATTGTAAAATAGACTAGTTTTCTTCTCGCACTGTATGATTCGACATGCTTTGCCGCTTATATCGTTCACATTATATGTGAATAAATGAATGGGCTACTGTCACGATCTACGGACAGCACATATTCATGTGTAGAAGCAATTGAGAAAAAAGCTTGAATTTATTAAAAAACCCCTTGCTCGGTCAAAAGCCGTTCGAGTGCAAGTTGTTTTCACAAGATTATCGAAGACGAGACGTGCTTGGTCAAAAAAGAAAACAATGCGCTACCTTCTGCAACCATGCGGGAGCACGGGAAGTGGTTCTTTAGGTGAAGAAATAAAGGTCAGAGAATGGCACGGTCAGTGCACGCAGCGCCTTTGCGAAGCGAAGGGGAGAAGGGTACGAGAGGAGGGAGAGACACGCCTCTCACCCCACAAACACACACACACACACACACACACACACACACACAGATAGATATATATATATATAGTATATATATAATATATATATATATATATATATATATATATATATATATATATATATATCTATATATATATATATTATATATATATATATATATATATATTGGGGGACACTGCGTGCGACCCACGCCGTAAAATTTGTATTTGCAATCTATTCTGTTTGACATCCCCTCGGGGGGGGGGGTGTATGAGGTGATCAGCAGGGGGCACTGCAACTCCTGTCGAGTTGAAAAACTTACGGTCGAGTTACAGTGCCCACTCTCTATTTCTCTATGTACCTATAGGGATTTACATTGCCACCCCCGCCCCCCTTCCCCCGTGGGGGCACGCCTTTGCATAGGCACCATCAATCATTGCAATAAAATTTGTATGTAAATGTGTGCGTTCAACAATAGTACATTTCGAATTCAAGAACATGAGTGTTTTAAGTGATTATTATCGGTGTTGTTCATTGTTAAAAATGCATTCTACCTGCAAGCGTTTCAAACTTCGCGCGCTAAAGTCATACGTTAATTTCTAATTTCGCTTTTTTGTAAGATAAAATTATTTTGCCCCCTTTGTTTTTATGGTACAGATATTTCCGTTTACTTTTTGTACTTACCAGCATACTAAAGCATTTTATTGCGCCATTACACGTCTGCGGAGCTGCAACCCGAACTTGTTTGGGCGTGCTTGCTCGCTGGTCGGGCGCTGCAGCTTGTCGGTTCTGCATCGTTTTTTCTCGTTTTTGAGGTGTGCTTGCGCGCTGCGTTCGTTGTTTTGTGTTCTGCCGGTTGCTGCCTATTACGAAGATTGAACTCTACTCACAGCGAGGACGTGTGGCCGTCGCATTTTTGAACACTCGCCAGGTACGTACCACATTCCTGCTGTCGGCGCTTTGTACACACCGAGAGCGTGGTAACGACGCATGCTACGTTTTTCGTTACATGTGGGCGATAAGTGAAGTTTTTTAACGTAGCGAACCTGTTTGTGTGTGGTCATTTCATCAGGACTGAAGGCGTTTTTGTAGGAAGTCAAGCGTGGGCGAGTTTTTCTTTCGAATTCAAGCATGCTTCGGTGTGTGAAGCACATGGCGCGTGCGTGCGCAGTGGGAATTCGGCGGCGGATTTGTGCGAGTTGTGACGGCGCTCCGCCTCTGTCGGGCAGTGGTGTTGGCAGGGAGCTCTGCTCGCGATGGACCAATATTTTGGTTAAGTATTTGTTGGGAGAAGACGGCGTTTGTTAGCTGTAAGCGTTGATTACGCCTAGGGCGCGGTATGTTTGGATCTCTTAACTTGAGGATTTTTTTTCTCATGCCTGTTTCATATTGTGTGCTACAGGAGTCAGCGGGTTCATATGTTGTACGTTTCATATGTTGTATGTCCAAAGCAGTTTGAAAAGTTTCATATGTTGTACGCCCTTTTTTTAAACTGCTGTCAGAAATTGCTGCGGGTAGCCGAACGTATGCCGGTGTATGCATCACGCCGGCACGCATCTTTGAACTACCGTGTTACTCGAGTTCGCGTGCAGCATGCTGCCTCGTCTTAGGTACGGCTCGCAAGGCTTGCACGTATGTACGCTTAGGTGTTTATGCAGCCCGTTTAGTCAAATCTGAGCTACGTTTATACACCCGCAACATAGGTTGTTGATGCGTTCGGAACCCATGAATTTGGAGCCGTTCGTTAAACTTGAACTGTATTTCCGAACAAACTTTTCATGGCTCATTGGGGCGAGTAGCTGTAGCAACTGTGCGAGCCCTAATTCGATCAGTAGTTCATGCGGTAGAGCACATTTTATTTTATTCAACTTGTTTTTTAATGCTAGATGTCATTATTTTGTGGTGGTTTATTAAATA
>WOVY01007621.1:0-17906 GCA_013436015.1 Rhipicephalus annulatus | reverse complement strand
CCATAGCCTGTGCACGACAGTTGGCGCAGCAGGGAATCGCTTCGAGTTTTGCTGTCCTGTGCAGGTTCTTCCTGTTGCCTACCAGCAACGACAACAATGCAAGGCAGAGGCTCTTCTAGCATTAGGAATGGCGAAAGGACGCTCCCAATTTTCGCATCAGCATCTCCAAAGGGAAGAAGCATTTTTCGTTACACGAATGGAGACGCGTAGTATTGTATAGAATATACTAATAGGTAGCGTCTTATCACATCATTTATTTGCAACATAAATCATACATCCAGCAATAAAGTGACACCACCTTATATAAAAGAGAGAAAAAAAGGCACCGTGTGAATAATTGGTTTGTGGTGTGAACTTTGGGCGAGTTTTTTTTCTAACGTACGCTGTTTCAATTAGCTCTTTCTACAAGGACTTCAATCAATAGGGACCAATTTTATAACCTTTTGGAGAAGAAATACACGAACTTTGCTTATCCTTCGAAACTGCATGCCTGACAAAGCTCTAACATTAGGACATGTTTATTTCTATTAAGGTTTATACTGAACCTTGATAGCATTCAAAGAAAGCTTAAAAAGTGCCCTTAAGACAAACACCGTAGTAGCACTGGGCCAGAATTACTAGAAAATTCTAGTTAGGGCCTCATTCATTTGGTTCATGACGATTTTAAAAGCTGCATGCTGAATGTAGTTTGCGACATAGGACACATTGAATTCTATACAAAGCTTGATACTGAGGAGTGCACTGCAATTCATTGAAAGCTCGAAGGAGTGCGCTTCAGACGAACACTCTGGTATCGTTGGAATCAAATTACTCAAATATTCATTTTATTTTATTTTGTTCCTCACAATTTTTTGTGTAAAGCGAGAAGCAGTGCTATATTATTACGTTTTACAAAGACATAATACTTCATAACATCGTATGAGAACGAAAAATGAAAGAATTTTAAACATGGTTCTAAAACATGCTGGCCCATTTTTTCTTACTTTCTCAAAATACAATTTGGTGACAAACCAAGGTTAGCCATGTTAAAGCCATTAAACCCTGTTAAAGGAATTAACAGGGTTTAATAATCAAGGCTGCAGTGGCTGGTTGGTACAATTGTACCAACCAGCCCTCATCGTACCGTCGATTCCGCACCCATTTGTTTCAGTAAAATATATTACACTCCTTTAAAGAGAAAAAACACTGTTACAAGAAAGAGATCTACTCGCAAAGCCTCGTTGTTGTGCGCCGGTAGGGTAGAGCGGCCGGCCAGTGGCATCGCAAAAAGGGTGACACACCGGACCTATGCCCTCCCCCTGAAATGTTTTTCTGCCATAGGATATATATCTTAGATTGGCACTGTACCATCTGCCCTGCACGAACCAAACTTCAGATCAAAAAGGAGCCCCTCCTGTCCCCCCCCACCCTTCAAAAAACAAATTTCTGCCTACGCCCCCCCCCCCCCCCGTGCACGGCATCAATCGTAACAGACAGCTGCGATAGATGCCTTTGGCTCGACTTCGAGAAGCGTAAAAAACGTTTATTTTATTCTGTTCGCGTAAATTTTACCTTAGTCACACCTTAGTTACCTTAACTGGTTTCCGGGACGGAAACCAGTTAATAAAAATTCGGTGTACAAAACAATTTGCTCTTTGATATGTGGTTGTCATTGCTAGAGAATCAGAAAATAATATATGAAATACATTCAATAGTAAAAAAAGAATAGTTAATGAGTACTTCCTATGCTTTTACTTGTAAAACAGTAAATAAATCATCGACTTTACGATCACTTGTATGGTTCAGCTGGGTAGGAGCACAGCCACGTGTGAACAGAAAAACCCGACCACGTTCAACATTTACTGTTTCCCCTATGGTGAGTGCTGACCTCAACATGAAGCTTGGCATAGCTCTTGACGTAACAGCCTGTATCCCTGTTCAGTGATGCCGAGATATTTTGTTGAAGCAGCAAAGCATTCTATGAAACCCAAGCAACAAATTTTTGTTAGCGTTGAGGGATGTTGCAGCATCGGTCATACTTAAGCCCAAATTTAGGCAGAAAAAAGAGAACACCCACCGCTTTAATTTGCGTGGCGAGCGAGAGTCCATAGGGCCAGGCAGCGCGGCCTGAATCACACGTGGTGGTCATGCTTTGACTCCAGATTTCGACTCCTGTTCAGTGTCTGCAGTCCGCGGGCAAAAGATAACACTGCGTCGTGGGCCACGGCTGCACCCAACTGCATAGAATAATGCAGAAAAAAATGAAGGGCTCTCATGATTTGTATCTTTTGACAACCGCGAGAACGTACGAATTGCAAAAAAAACTGAATAAGTTAAGCGTACAAAAGTTTACTGTTCTTATACAACTGATGTCTCTGATTGCAATGCGATCGTATCACTTTTTCTGGGCTTACTTCGCTACCTCATAATTCACGTTGGCACACACGGAATTGAACGCATCTCCTTTCATTGCCTTTTCTCACGCTGAAAACGAAATTTCAGTTTCATCCTAACCACAATTCGATAATCAAGTAGCGGTTACTAACGCATTTATTATTATTAATGGTGTGTTTTTATTTTAGGGAGATTTTGTTGCATTTTTATATTGTAAACATGCAATCCTCATGGTTGCATGCGCAGATAAAGGTAGAAGTTTTTGTGTTGTAGTGTGTCATTGTCACGTAACAACAATCTCAACTTTTCACGTTAGTCAATTCGTTACTCTGCCAATTGGGATCTAATTGAACGAAGTGTGATTTGACTGCAGTTGGAATGAAGTTGGAATGATGAGGGTGAGCAGAGTGGTGGGAATGACAGGAGTATGTAGAAGCGGGTGTTGTGGTTGTGGGAGTACTGAACAGTAGGAATGTTTGAAGCAGTTGCACAGATGTGTAATGGGGTTAATCTGCGATGGCTTCCAGACATGGAAAATTGACTGAGAAAAGATTTTCTGTTGGAACACAAAGTACGTAGTCAAAATTCCTATCATTAGGCTCGAGGCCGCCAGCCCTATATGTGAATCATAATACCACCTCTTGTGACAGTATATTCTCAATTTCTCGAAGCTAGTTATAGTGTGACCTATGTGTTACAAATATGGGTATTATCATTGCTTGCACAGGCAAGTAGTGGAAACTTACTTGACTGTTTAGAAATTCCTGCTTGCCGAACATGTGTGAGCGTTCAGGAGCAGCGCAAGAATCTAAACGCCGGTAAATCGCCTTGTCTGGCACTTTTTTTAGCAATGGTAACCCACCGTTGAAGATATGGTGAAACATGAATGAGTGGAAAGTTTAGCACACGTCAACGCGATGTTGTGCTGCTACCAATTGCGCTTCCTCTATACGACTCAGAAAAATATATTCATTATCTGACTGGCCGTATTGAGGATGTGCGACCCACCTTTACGCTCAAAAAGATCTGCCTCGTTTTGGAGACAGCAGCTGCAGTGAATCTTCGACACCAATGATTGGTTTCTCGTCGAGCTGACCCAAGTACGAAGGCGACTCTTCGGTGGTCACCATGCGGAAGCCGGTCACGTTGCATCGCGAGCTGCAGAAGCAGCGCAGGTCTAGTGTGTGCATATCCTGTGGAAGAGGAAAAAAAACAAAGGAGGGTCGCTATGGTGACGATATTATCTGTCCCTTGATACATTCTGTTGCAAGTCAGTTCCACGGATTCACGCAAGAAGACGGAAAGCTTTAGCAAGGGACACTGACAGTCCCGCACTTTTAGCACAAAGTCACAAGAAGCTTCAAATTGTAAAGGGGTTTATTGAAGGACTGAGCAAGCGGGTGGTAGCTCTAAAGAAACGCAGGCGGACCCAGATGACGGTGCTTGATTGCCGATCTCGTGCCTCTTTTCTTATGTTGATGATAGCTGAGCTGATTGTATCAACGTCTTTCTTGTTAACTACAATTACCCCCGGCGAAAAAGTTAAAGCCATCCTGGTGATCTAACACGTGGGGACAAGCGGGTCAAAGTAGGGCTTCAGGACGGTTTACGTGAACGATATCACGTCCACGCCGACGACGGTCGCTCGGTGGCGTGAGGGGTTCGATGGCGTAGTTCACGGGTGAAGTACGCTCGACCACGCGGTAGGGACCGTGATAATTAGAGAGTAGCTTGGGTGATACACCAGGGGCGCAAGGCGGTACATGAAGCCATACAAGTGCTCCAGGAACGAACGTTGGTGCAGAACGATGGTCGTCGTCACGGGCCTCCTTCTGGCGCTGTTGGTCGGATGCAGTAAGCCGCTTGGCTAGCTTGCGGCACTCTTCTGCGTAACGAGCGGCTTCCGAGACAGGCTTGTATTCGGAGAGATCTGGCGAGTATGGCAGTAAAGTGTCGATGGCGTGCGATGGTTCGCGACCGTACAGGAGAAAAAATGGGAAAAACCGGGTAGTGACTTGCGTAGCGGTGTTATACGCGTATGTCACAAATGGGAGAACGAGGTCCCAGTTTGTTTGATCAGAAGCGACATGCGTAGCGAGCATGTCCCCCAGAGTACGATTTAAACACTCAGTCAAGCCGTTCATCTGTGGATGGTAGGCTGTACTCTTCCGGTGAACAATATGGCACTGTTGAAGAAGTGCTTGTATTACATCGGAGAGGAAACACACACCCTCGGTAACTGAGGAGTTCTTGAGGAGGACCATGACGAAGCACAAAACGATTGAGTATGAAAGTTGCGACGTCTTGTGCTGCAGATGTGGGGAGAGCAGCAGTTTCAGCGTACCGTGTTAGACGATCCACTGCCACGATAGCCCGTTGGTTGCCTGCCGTTGTTAATGGTAGTGGTCCGTAGATGTCAATTCCTACACGGTCGAATGGGCGGGTGGGCATGGAAGTGGCTGCAATGAACCTGTTGCGGGATGTGGCGGGCTTTTCCGCCGCTGACATTCGTGGCAGCCGCGAATGAACTGGCGGACGAAGGTGAACATTTCGCGCCAGTAATACCTTTTTCGTAGGCGCTCGTAGGTCTTGAAAACTCCTGCGTGAGCACATTGTGGGTCGGAATGAAACGACGCGCAGATGGTAGAGCGCAGCGTTTGAGGAATGAGTAGTAGCCATTTCCTACCATCTGCTGAATAGGTGCGCCGGTACAAAAGGCCATCCCGAATACTGATGTGCGGAGCCTGGCGGCACAGGGTTCGAGTGGTTGGAAGTGTCGGTGCCTCGGATAACGCGTCAAGAAGCGAAGCGATCCATGGGTCATTGTGTTGTGCAGAAGAGATGGTGTCCTCGTCAAGAGCTGACAACGTGTTGTCCGAGGAAACAGATGCAATGTCCGGGGATAGGGGAGATCGTGACAGTGCATCAGCATCGGCATGCTTGTGGCCCCAACGATATACCACGCGAATGTCATATTCTTGAAGCCGAAAAGCCCAACGGGCAAGACGACCCGATGGGTCCTTAGGCGAAGATAACCAGCATAATGCGTGGTGGTGCGTTACTACGTCGAAAGCACGGCCATAAAGGTATGGGCGGAACTTGACAAGCGCCCAAACGATCGCCAAGCATTCCTTCTCGGTGACGCTGTAGTTTGATTCAGCCTTGTAAGAGTTCTGCTGGCGTAGGCGACGACATACTGGGCGAATCCAGGCTTGCGTTGCGCGAGAACCGCACCGAGGCCGACACCACTGGCGTCGGTGTGGGACCTCAGTTGCTGCCGTTGGATCGTAGTGACGCAGTATTGGTGGCGAAGTGAGGAGACGACGAAGGCTACAGAAGGCTTGGTCACACTCAGAAGACCATGACGAAATATCAGTGGTGCTGCCTATAAGTTCGGTCAAAGGCGCAATGATAGAGGCGAAGTTGCGCACGAACCGGCGAAATCGTAAACCCCACGAAGCTCCGTAACTGCTTCATATTTGTTGGTTAGGGGAAGTCGGCGACAGCACGTAACTTAGCCGGGTCTGGAAGTATACCGTCATTTGATACGACGTGCCCGAGAATCGTAAGTTGCCGAGCAGCGAAGTGACACTTCTTGAGGTTGAGTTGGAGCTGAGCATTCTTCAGGCACGTGAGGACGTGTTTGAGGCGCTCGAGATGTGTTCCAAAGTCTCGCGCAAAGACGACTATATCGTCGAGATAGCAGAGACAGATTTGCCATTTGAAACCCCGAAGAACCGAGTCCATTATGCGCTCGAAGGTGGCAGGCGCATTGCAGAGGCCGAAGGGCATGACATTAAACTCATACAGACCGTCCGGTGTCGCGAAGGCTGTTTTTGGTCGATCGGCATCTGCAAGGGGGACCTGCCAGTACCCTGAGCGCAAATCTAATGATGAAAAAAACTCGGCACCTTGTAAAGCATCAAGGGCATCGTCAATCCTGGGTAAATATACACGTCTCTTCGAGTGATCTTATTTAGGCGCCGGTAATCCATGCAGAAGCGAACGGAACCATCCTTTTTTAAACGAGCACTACAGGTGAGGCCCATGGACTTTGTGAAGGTTGAATGACGCCACGTTGCAGCATATCATTCACCTGTTCGGTAATAACTTGGCGTTCCGCCGCAGAAACACAATATGGTCGCTTTCATAGTGGCGCATGAGCGCCGGTATCGATGTAATGTAGAGTGGTAGAAGTGCGGCCAAGTGAAGGTTGAACAACATCGAAAGATTCGCGGTACTGGTACAGCAGTTGGAGGAGTTCAGATCGTTCAGAGGGTGACAGTCCGTCTGCGATCGCCGAATCAAATACTTTCGAAGCCTGTAGATCAGAGTGGTTAAGAGCACTGACGGTGGCGAGGTCACTTTGGGATGATTGTTGCGGCACGGTAAAAATTTGTCCATTATCAATGGGCTGTACGCATCCAAGAGACTCGCCTTTAAAACAGTTTAATGGTATGCGGAAAGGGATTGGTAAGGCAGAGAGCACTGGCTCCAATAGAAATTGAGAGGGCTGAATAAGGGAGCAGAAGTGGTTTCCGACTTAGAAAGAGGCTTGATGGCTCGAAAAATGCTACTTCATTACGCATGCCGTCGGAGACCACAGGGAGCAAAACAGCTGTTGTCGGTGGAATGTCAGTGTCCTCTTTGACAACTAGCTTGTGCGCGGATTGATTAGTGTGGTCGTAGGGCTGGTCGAAGAATGGAAGCAGTTCAAGTTCGGAACGCGCACAATCTATAACGGCACGATTACGGGATAGGAAATCCCAGCCAAGTATGATGTCATGAGAGCACGAGGAAAGGACGATAAACTCAACAATGTAGTGGTCCTCCGCAATTGTGAGTCGGACAGTGCAGGTGGCTATAGGTTGAACAGGTTCTAAATTTGCTGCACGTAAGGACATATCAAGCGGCGTGGTCACCTTTCGGAGCTTGCGGCAAAGTTTGGCGTCTATAACAGACACAGCGGCACCAGTATCCACAAGAGCGTATGCATGGACGCCGTCTACAAAAACTTCGACGATATTTGACGGCAAGGTGCGAGGACTTGGACATTTCGATAGCGCAGTTCTTGCCCCTTGAATTGCGACGGCTAGTTTCCCTCATTTTGAGGGGCTGGTCGTGGACGCACGGGTGACAAGGAGCGTCGATTGGGTGAAGGTGAGCGACGAGACGAAGTTGACTGACGATCCGAACTTTCATAACCAAAAGGTGGTCGGTTTATGTAGTTACTTCGTGGTCGGACGTCTGTGTAGGCGGGCACGCGATGACAGCAGTATCGAGAGATATGGCCAGGGCTACCGCACGCAAAACAGATCGGCCGGTTATCGCGCGTTCGCCACGCATTTGCAGCAAGGGGCGCCGCCCACGCGGCATACGGCTGAGTTGAGGCTGTGGTAGCGAGGGGAGGAGCCCATGCGACGGAAGACTGAGTAGAAGCCGTGCCATGCGGCAGTCCATTGAACAGAGAGGGCTGGTGTGGCTGCTGCCTCTTTACTGCGTGAGCATAAGTAAGATACGCGGCGAAAACTTGCTGCTGAAAGGGTACTGGCATAGCCTCGACAATCTGGTCCTGAAGTGCATGTCGAAGCATGGGAGCTAACGGTGCCGGTGGTTGCTCTTGCTGCTGCTGCGGGAGCTCTTGGCGCTGACAAAACGGCAGGAGAGAAAGCTCACGTGCGACCCTCCTCACGCACAAAGCCTTTCATTTGTGCTAGAAGGCGGAAGTGGTCAGGTACGACGTCCAGTGCAGCGATTGGTTGGCTAGGCTGAAATGGACGACGGGTGAGAGCTCGTTTCCGTCGCAATTCGTCGTAGTTCTGGCACAGAGTTACCACTTCAGTTACCGTGCCAGGAGACTTCGCAAGGAGCATTTGAAAGACGTCGTCATCAACACCTTTCATAATGTGCTGGATCTTGGCACTGTCGCTCATTGCGGCATCGACGCGCTTGCAGAGATCGAGTATATCTTCGATATAGGCGGTAAACGTTTCGCCAGGTTCTTGTGCCCGTGAGCGCAGGCGTTCTTCGGCGCACAACTTCCGCACGGCAGGGCGACCGAAAACCGAGGATATTGCCTGCTTGAAAGTGGCCCAGTTCTCGAACTCGGATTCGTGGTTTGTGTACCCCATTTTCGCCACATTAGCCAAGTAAAAGTTGACGGTGCTCAATTTAGCAGCGTCATCCCACCCGTTTGGTCCACTGACTTTTTCGTAGGACGACAGCCAGTCCTCGACGTCCTGGTCTTCGGCGCCCAAAAAATCGGGGGGTCTCGCTGGTGAACCGGACCGGGGCAAGTAGCAGCCGCGAGAGGTGCTGTCTGTTGGGCAGCGTCAACTCGCATGGTCGACGGCAGGGTGCGGGATCGGAGTTCCAGGGTGTAGATGATGCAATCACCCAGCACGATCCACCAAATGTAAAGGGGGTTTATTGAAGGACTGAGCAAGCGGGTGGTAGCTCTAAAGGAACGCAGGCGAACCCAGATGACGGTGCTTGATCGCCGATCTCGTGCCTCGTTTCTTGTGTTGATGATAGCTGACCTGATTTTATCAACGTCTTTCCTATTCACTACAAAATAAGTATGCGAAAAAAAAAGATTCGGATAGTTTTTGGACGGGTAATACTGATAGTTACGGTAATTATTGGACATGTGAATAATTTAGGTGTTTTTGTGGCAGTTTGAAGGCTAACTCATGCGTCAATTGCATTTACGAAGTTTTTGGTTAAAACTATTCTGTTGCAAGGTCAGAAAAAAACTGTCAGAACAGGATGCATATCAAGAACGCCAATGTAGGAAATAATTTTCAACACCCAGGGCTCTTTAATATGTACACCAGTGCATACATGGGTGTTAATGAAATCAGCCCGCACCAAAATGTGGCCGAAGTGGCCGGGACTCAAACCCACGTTCTTAACTTAGCACCCTGGGGTCTTACAGGTCAAGCTAACACGAGGGTTGCTTGGCAAAAAGGGTGTAATAAAGACGTGATTTTTGTAACGTTACGGTTAGATACTAAATATCACTTTTTTATATTATGGTTACCAATACTGATGGTGAGTTGTCTAAACAGACGTGAACGTAGTACTTAAATTATTATACAGACATACATGACTGTAGGCTCTATTTCGTTAGCCTGCATATTTTGTCATACGTATGTGACAAAGAAGCGGGATATTTTCAGATAAACTCCAGAAACTTTAAGCTCATTACTTGAATGCAATACATTATTGTAAATGCAACATTTTTCGGAAATAACAAGAATCTATCCGTGAGTATACTTTAGTCACAAAAACATGACATGTAATTTAATGATTGTACCCCCAAAACAGCGGCAGCCTGCTCTCAGGAAGTTATTACTTGCAAAGCCGTTCAGTTATTACTACATGGCATTCTCATTTTTCATCTATTTACATCTTCTTACGTATTCCGCAGTGCAGGTTAGCAATGTGGACATTCGTCCTCCGGTTAGCCTGCCTGCCTTAGTTCCACCTTAGTTCTACGTCTGTCTATCTCGTACTTTCTTTATTATCCAAGGTGCCCCCATGTAATAACTGATTTCCAATCATAATGTTTAGAGGCACCTAAATCTGCCAGGTATTTCCCACAATTTCACCCGGAAATATTATCATCCTGTTTAGTACTTTTATTTCCTAATACTGGATTCGATTACGTGCTTGAGAGCGTGTATAAAAGAGTGATCTGCCCCTGAAAAATTCACTATTAAGGCGACTTCATCCGTCAAATACAATTTCGAAGTTTGTTAACTAAGAATAATCTTTTACGAACCAGGAAAAAAGTCAAAATTGCATGTTTCCCACTCGTTGTTACATTATTTAGGACATGTATTTTTTTCAACTACGCCGTTTTAAGAGATCTCGCAAATCTGCCGTTTTTCTGTGAGTGAGAACCTTATCCTTCACCTTGCAGAGAGCAGCTCAAAACCATGCTGTCGCCAGTGCTTTAACTCGTTTCAAAGTGCATTGCATATGCCGCCACGGAAATTCACATGAGTTGGACATGCCATCGCGTTTACATCCATGCCATTGAAATATTAGTTTTCGAAAAGCCAGTCACCGTGAACATTGATGACACGCACATGTGCAGTGAGAATAGAGACCCGCATTCTCACTGCATGTCTGCATTCGTTTCCTTTCGAAGAAAGAGAGAGAGAAATAAACGTCCGTGGTGCTGGGTGACATCGTGAACCCTAGAGCCTTTCTTCATGGTGAAATAACAGCCCCATGCCGTGTGTGAGGCATTGAAGTGTCCCACTATGACGATCTTGTGGCTTTTTGTGCGTTTCCTGAGTTCTCGTACGAAGTGGTTGATATTTAGTAGTTGGTCTCGAGGAGGGGGGGGTGTACACGTTGGCTATGAATAGACTTTTCTGCCTCTTTCCTTCTGGCAGAAGTTCTACGAGGGTGTTGGTTTCCTGGTGTGCGATGACGTGGGGTTGGTTAGACTTGATGAATTCTTGAAGGCTCGTACGTCGTGGACAGTACGATCTGAAGTTGCATTGCCATATGCGTAAAGTTGATTGCTGTGTTTTTAACACATGATAATGGCTCGCCATCTTCGATTGATTCGACGTCACGTCGGCGATCGCGAGTGGGCCGAGCAAAAAGCGTTGTGGCTGTTCGCCTGCGCCTTTCTCCGATTGAGTTGGTGTAAGTTGCCGAAGGTGTCTAGCTCTGCCACGGTGACATAAGTTTCGAAGAGAATAAGATATTTTGTTGGCTTTCAACTACGACAAGCGAATTTATCCGTGCTAACCCTAACAGAATCGTGCAGTATAGGCAGTGACCCTTTCTTTTAAAAGCTGAGACTTTAGAAAATAGCAACGCGGAAATTTCTATCGAAGGAATGCAGACACATGACGCTGCCATGCTGAAAGCTTCCGCCTGCACCACTTTGTTTCCAAACAGTACCTTCTCCGAAAAAGGGGCTGGTGGGCTAGGTGCACGCAGTGACGCCACACTGTTATAAAAGCAGGGAGATGTGTAATGCAGCGTGCGGCACATCTTTAACTCCGCGCTTACTGAACAAATTCTAAAAACTTTCCAATACTTAATTTTTGAGGAAATAACCTCCTTCAGTGAATAGAATCTGTGGGTACTTCGAAAAAAGTTTTCAGGGGTCCCTTTAACAGCGCATGCGTCTGCCTTCAAATGCGCTCTAGTTGCTACGAAAGTGGATGGCACTTACCAAGCACGTTGTAATGTAGTTGTGGTATTCTCTAAGCATTCCGACATCCTGGGCCTGCGTGTACAAAGACACAAGTGGTCGAAACGCTCACACGAAGTTTCGACACGAACTACTCATATCAAACAGACAGTATGTGATTGTGGTCCAAGTTTTCGTATACATACAATAAACTGCCCAAACAGTGATTTCTAGAATACGAACAAACTAATCAAGTGCTAGTTTGAGGGGGTATTGCTTTCTTTTTTATTACCAGAAGGGATACATTGGAGTCTATTTCTATTCAAGGTTGTCCTATACCAACAGCTCTTTTAAAATACTCTTATTCCACAAAATAAAAGTGGCGCCTACATAATATGTACATATGGTTTAGTACGATCAGCATTACGCTAGGATGCAATCATAATTAAGCCATGCATTCCGTTAGCAGATTTCTGCCAAATGATCATCTTTCATTCTGATAGTAGGCCTGATGTGAAGTGTCTATGAGAACTCGGGTTCTCATGGTATAGTAAACATATTAGCGTTAAAAAGATAAAAGGAACTTGCGCATCCTACTGCTCTGAGGTGGCACACCAAATCAAAACTTATCGTGTTTAAGGAGTCACTCCTCAGTTGTAATAATTTGCCACATTTCACTGCTGTGGAGGTAGGAAGCTATGAGAGATTTGAGAGTTGAAAAATCTAACCAACCTCCTACTGGTTTCGCGATTCACTTCAAATCGCGCAAAGAGTATTACAACTTACGAGGCGACCTTCATGCTTATATTAGGTGTCTTCTGGTAGCACTCAACCATCGTCATTCTTCTGTTCTTCTGCATTCATTTGAATAATTTTGTGTATCTTCTTGAACACCTATAGCGCACAGAAACGGCAGGAAGACGGGGGTGCGACCCAGACAGGTATGTGCTATAGGCGTTAATTTAGAATACCGACAAGCCCAAGCTCACCTTATTTGTGATTCGCATGCTGCTGAAGCGGATCGCAGAGCGACAGTTATAGCGCGAAAACAAAACGACGACACAGAGACAAGAAGGACACGAAAGACACTTCTTGTCTCTGTGTCGTCGCTTTGTTTTCGCGCTATAACTATCGCCATGCCATACCAACTAGCCCAAGCTGCCACACTTCTAGGATCGCAGAGGCCACATTGAAAGGCAGGTGTGTTAGATCTCTGCTCCGGTAGGTGCGACAAACGATCTCATCTCGTTGCAATATTCCAATAATCTTAAGAAATGAGTTTTTTTAGCAAAACGAAAAAGCCCAAGACGCCTCCCCAAAGACGAAATTAGACGTTGTGTGTGACGTCCCGCGGGGTCTAGGACGAGTAATACAACAAAAATCTTCACACGATGACGCCACCACGAAACGTATTGAGGACGTCACAAATCGAACGTTCCTATGACGTTCACTTAACATCACTGTTATGTGCCGCCCCATCATGCCACCCTGAAAGTGAGATTGTGGAAGTCGTGAGTTGGTAAAAATTTGTCCGATGACACAGGCAGTGTGAAACCACATTGCTGAAAGCATTCGAAGAGTGGCGGGTTCACATAAACACACTGAGTAAGAAGAGAAGCAAGTGACCATCCATGCATTCTGTACAAATGGTTAACCAGCCAAGCTGAAAAGTGGTGTCCCGCTGTTGCAAGGAGTCGTTCCTTGATAACATTGAGCCTGGACAAATGCAATAGAATCAATGGATAAAACTACTCATTTATGGTGGTTAAATTTGAAAGGCTGCTATTGATCAGCGATTCCTTGCATGTACCACATACCTGACGCTGAGCGACGTTGGCAGGAGCCGGAAACCACAATATCGATACCTCTGTGACATTGCTTCATTGCTGCAGACGCCGCATCTCGTCAATCGTTGCCAGGTTGTTTTCGAACCCTAGGCGGTCACAGACGTCGTAGCTGAAGAAAAGGTGCCGCTGGAAAAAGTGCCGCCAAAAGTGGACGGTTGCCCGGCGAGCGCGCTTCCGCTTCCGCAGCCCGGCGAACGCGCTTCCGCGGCATGGTTTGCAGCATCTGCCCGTCATCGGAACATGTATTTCCATTCGCGATTTAGCATGGCTTGGAAGGCTGCCAGACCGTTCGCGGCTGGACCGTTCGCGGACGGACGGATGGATGGATGGACGGACGGACGGGCGGACGGACGGACAGACAGATAGACAGACAGACAGACAGACAGACAGACAGACAGACAGACAGACAGATAGATAGACAGAGATAGATAGATAGATAGATAGATAGATAGATAGATAGATAGATAGATAGATAGATAGATAGATAGATAGATAGATAGATAGATAGATAGATAGATAGATAATCAAAATTCGTGAGGTACGCACAGAAATGCTCTGCATTCAAAACAAGCAAGGCCGTCCAGTCCAGTGCTCTTCAAGCTTGATACCATTATTGCGAAGCTCTCTAGGTTTAGTTTCTTGTTTGTGCTGCATATACTTCACAATTAAGAAAGCTTTGTAGTGCCTTGACTAGATTATAATAACTAGCATTGCTCAGTAAAATTTCTCATGTCAATTTGTGCCTCATTGGTTCAATTACAATTCGTCTTTACAAAGCATTGTTATCCCTTCAGATATAGCTATAAAGAAACATGCTTCGTGATAAACGATTCGGAAACCCTCTTAGCTATGAGTAATAACACATAGGGAAAGAGAGACGTACCAATCTGAACACTTGAAAATTTGTAACATTAAAGAGAACAAAAAAATAAATTGAGGAGGCAGACATATTGTGCATTATATTTTGTTGTAAAGCCTTGTACATTCTCTTTGCTAGAGTCGCATAATTTTATTTTTCTGTGTAACCTTAGCCTAACTTCAAAATGACTGATTATACCAACAACGCAACCAAGTTGTACTTGCAGCGCAACTACGAAAGCAAGAAACAAAGAGAGGAAAAAGCGCTTGCTTACGCAGTTACGCTGTATTTACCACTTCTTTGCGCTGTTTGTATATTCAGCAATGTCCTACATATTTGCCCGTTTGCACCCTTCATAAACGCAACATGTTATTGTTATTGGTACTTGACAATGAGCAAGTGACAATTGAATTGCAGAAAAATCAACAGAGCAGTGGAAATGCGTGGCCACATCATTAAGATATCATCTGAAAGACAGCGCCACGCCTGCAGAGTGAAAGCCCTTTTTCGAATGCCAATAAACCTTAGGGAATGAAAACAGGCCCCTGACACCTCCACTTTGACGACAGGTTGCGAAGTGAGGGGATTCGTCGTCACTTTTACTTATCCAAACGTAATATATAGTTTGCTTTTGCTTCTAAGACACGTCAGGGTTTAGCGGAAGGGCGACATCTGTTGAAGGCACTCTCCGAGGAGTATTGATCGAATCTTTGTGCTCTGGCCACTCCCGTCACACCAACAGTTTCTTCGCAATCTCTTGGAAGTTGTTTAGCTCATTCGTATTGTAACTTTTTTTGATGTTATGTGTTTTGTATTTGAGCTTTTGTGCGCTGCCATGCCCTTGAACAACATGTTTGGCCTTGACAGGCGTGGGAAACAAGTTGAAGGATACATATAGTAAAATATGACCAAAATTATCCTTGTTCTCCTTGTTCAGAAATTCGGCACTCAGGCTGTCGTTCTCTTACATATTTTCGGAAATCCCTGTAAATTACTAGGTAGAAGGCCGCAATAAACATACTTTTGCTGCTTCTTTTAGCTGTCAAATTGCGCCGCGCTATTAGACTGTTCCACAAACGCAGCCAGGCATACAAAAGTAATCTCGTTTTCTTGTGCGTCAGATATAAATGTATATATGTTGAATGCTTTTATTATCTAGCATTTTTGAAAGGGTTGGGGTCTGGTGCATTATCACATCATGTCTGTCATTATTGAAGCTAAAAGTGTACACAATGTAGTCCAAGTACAAACTGCCTTGTATTTATAAGAGCCTTCTTGTTGTGCCACTACAACATTCTCCGGTATTTTCTATCTCAGACATTTCAACATATATCTCTTTTTAGTGCATATACTAAGGCTTCTGTTAAGCTTATATAACCAAATGAAAACAAGTTTTTGATCGTGTTTTCAAGGTTTTTTTGATTCAGCGGCTCTATTGTTTCTTTTTATTGGTTAGTCTAAACACCACAAGTGTTAACAATTGGTAAACAAAACGCGTCTCCGCTCCTCTGCCGTGTGAAAATTTCTTCAGCCTGTTTCTTAAACACCACGTCTACTCTTTCAGAACCGCAAACCATAGAACTTCAGACCGGCTCTTCAATGGCTATAGAACTTCTAGGCGCGTAAAACTTCAGACAACTAACACAAGAGACGAGGACGAGCGCAGACTTTCAACTGATTTATTACTACTACGACACACATATATATGTTAGAAAGAAGATAAGATCACTTGCTTAAGCAAAAAAACAACACACAAAATCAAAAGGCGAAAAAAGAGAGACTGCAAAACACCACGTGCTCACCCTGGACCCTCACGTGCCAAATTTAAAAACGCCAATTCTTTTTCAGATAATGCTATCGATGGTTTGCTGATACAGCTGCCTCGAGCAATTGCTGCAGCTTCAATCACAAGTCTTGTGCCTTCATTAGGGTGGGACGCGAGAACCCTTGTCTTTTCGAACAAAGGCTGGCATCCACATTCGGAACAATGAGCGGCCAAAAAACCGTCCCGTCCTGCATTTCTTACTTTCTGACAATGTTCTTGAAGTCTTACATTGAGGCACCTGCCTGACTGACCAACGTACTCAAGTCCACAAGACAAAGGTACGCCATAAACAATCCCTGTTGCACACTCAACAAACTTCTTTCGGTGCTTAATTTTGCAGCTACTCGCGGTGGTTCCTACGGGGCTTGTTTGGACAGATAATTTTGACAATTTATTCGGTGCGGAAAAAACCACTGACACGCCCGCTCTCTGGCCTATTTCTTGAGTTTATGCGAGATACCATGTAGATACGGTATTACCGCCACCCTCTTGGGAGTTGCTTCTTGTAAAACGTCCCCATCGTTACCGGCCCTTGATTGTCTGCGCAGCTTCTCACACACAGAAACTAGCAACGAACCGGGATAGCCCGCTGCCTCTAGACGGAGAATCTGCCTGTCGAAACTTCGCTGGACTGAGTGGAAGCAAGATTTTGTTAAAGCGTTATATAAACATGCCTTTGCAATTCCACGCTTCACCAGTTTGCTGTGAGAAGACGCGTACGGCAAAAGGGGTTTCTTCCCCCGTGGCTCATACGTCCAACACACGTGCCCAGCTGAAAATGTTAGTATTAAATCTAAAAACCTCAGGGAACCATTTTCCGGCAACTCATACGTGAGAGACAGTGGTTCAAGGCATTCCTGGAACACTTGCAAGACTTGCTGAAAGCACTCACTAAGGACATCAAGATCGCAATCAAACAAAATTAAGAAATCATCGACGAACCGGAAGCACTTACTGACATTCATTTGTGCCAACCGTTGATGAATCTTTCTATCCAAATGAGCGAGATACAAATCACTCAACACTGGGGCGATGCATGAGCCAATGCACACGCCTGTGTTTTGCAGAAAAACTTCACCATTCCACTCCGCAAAGGTGGAGGCAAGGTAAAGCTTCAGCACATCCAGGAAGCCAGAGACAGAAATACCACACTCGTTTTGAAAGGCAACAGCACCAAATTCAGAGATTGCTTTTCAATGACATCAACAAGTGGTTTTTGAGGCAGAGAATAGTAGAGATCCTTTATGTCGATGGAAACACCCACTCGACGAGTGGACACGTGTTGACGGAGGAAACCAACAATCTGCGAAGAATTGCTCACTAGAAAAGGATCATTGATCGGCAACAGTTTTAGGTACCTCTGAAGCCAGGAGGCAACACACTTCTGCCATGTGTCCCGTTCAGAGATTATTACACGAAAGGGCATATCAATCTTATGCGTCTTTGCAGAAAAAAACAAATTTTAGCGCCAGTCTTTCTTGTTTGTTAACTGATCTCGCGAGACTACATAGATTAAGCTTATCAAGCATGTTGCACGCTTTTCGCTTCGCATCCTTCAGATTAACTTGCGGGCAAAGGTTAAACACAGAGTCAATAGCCGCGTGGCCTTTACTCATGAAGGTCCGGTTTTTTACGACACAAACCCACCTTCTTTGTCCGAAGGCAGCAGACATAGGTTGTTGCTCTTTAGGTAGGAGACGACTTTTCTCACTGGAATGGTCTTTCCTCGAGGCGCATATCGGTAGAGGACATCAACACCTTCTGAAACACACCTCTCAGATTCACTGTCCGGGGCAGCCCTTGAAACGTTCCGCACTAACGAAAGCAGTTCCGCAGGTG